>VMDR010000483.1:0-224171 GCA_007922815.1 Macrotus californicus | reverse complement strand
TCGTTCTCTTGACGTGAATGTGCTGGAATCAGCTCTGCAGGCAAACTGGCATCTGACTTGAAATTCCATTGTATGCCAGTTCAGAGCAGCCCGGGTCTTTGGCCCTGTGCACCCTTGCAGGTGAACTGGCTGAGTCGGATCTCTGAATGCGGAGAACACCTTAGGGCTGCACGTAAGCAGCCAGCTGGCCTCTTGTACTTTGAAGCCTTCGGGCCACCAAGCTCGTACCTACCACTTAATTGTGTTCATTGCTTTTGTCAAGTTGGGTCTGTGTTGTGGTCATTGCCTACAGACAGAAATGTGCAGTAAGGCATTTGGTATGTTGAAACGGTTTGCTTGATTTTGAATAAAATTAAAAGTGCCACCCTTAAAAAGTATGATTCAGTGTTTTTGGACACAACAATGAGAAAATACATGGATTTGAGTTACTTTCACAGAATATAGTCCTTGCACAAACATACAATGTGTGGCAAATTCTGGATCAGATACTTTTGAAAGGAGAATGTAATTTATTTTGTGTGGCTTTTGTAGTCTCGGGGCACAGAGTGTATGCACACGTGAGTGACACGTAGCAGAGACACATATCCCCACACTTAAAGACTGGCTCATGGCGCAGCTGAGACGTGGAATGAAATAGATGAAGTGAATTCGTCTCATTTTCCATCAGTGCAGGGAAAAGAGTGTAGAACTTATTTGAAATATCCAGGTTGAAAACCCAGCCTCTGCCACTACTTAACAGTGGGCAAGCTACGTGTTCTGTCTGAGTCTCAATTTTCTCTACAAAATTGCTGTGAAGGCCCACCTAGGGGTTGCAAACTCAGAGGCTCAGAGGAGTGAGGTAGGAGGGGTGTGAGAGATTGCGGGAAACTAGGGACCGCTGATGACAGGCAAGCAGGGGCAGTGTGAACAGAACTAATCCTTCTAGAGAAGATAGAAACCTAGGCTTTCTTCATCTAATTTTTATATGTTGATTGGCAACAACTTATTACCCATTGATTGACCAGCAACCAATCAGAGTCCCCCGCTGGGCTTCACTTTTTCAGGTATCCTTTATATCTGCACTACTCAAAGTATGGCCCAGGAATGGTTTGCTTTCAATCCACCAGGAAATCAGTGCAGAAATTGAGCATAAGAGTTAAGAAATGTCTACAGCTCTTCTGACGGTCAACTACTGAATCTAATAATAGTAAAACATGGCCTGTCTTTTGTATGTCTTTTTCATGTCATGTTCTTCTACTGTGTCTTTAAAAGTATCAATACATGTATTAGAAATTTTTTGAAAAATGAAAAAAAACACCTGATTCTTCACCACAGAGAGTTTGAGACGCTGTGAAGGAGAGAACGTTCCGTGGCGTGGTTGCCGCTGGACCCAGGCCAGAACAGAGACTGCTTGCCGGTAAAGCCTCCTGTGGAGACTATCTGATCGTAATGTTCATTCTGACACAAATCAGCACCCTTCCCTGCCTCCCACCACATGCTGGCTCCTGGAAGAGGCTGTTGTCTTGACCTGGCTGAGCATGTCATTTCCTGTATGTACCTGGTAGCACTCACGTATGACTTACCTGCAACTACTCCCTCCCTTTACCCTATATGTAATTCTTTGGCACCTGCCAAGGAGCACTGGGATCTATTTTATCTTCTAACCGCCCAAGATATGCCTTATTTGTACATTTCCCTTTAAAAACTTTATTAATTACCAGAGTGGAGTGGCCAGCCTCTGTCTTTAGTCTCTCCTTATGGAGGTATAGTTTCAGTCCTGGGACCCTTCCCGGGTTCCGCATGTGCTAACATAGGGGACAAGGGGGATGGGACAAGGGGGATAGGACAAGGTATGCAGCGGTGAAGTCATCCTAAATAGATCAACAGAAGATGACCCTTGACCTAAGGAGGCAGAACCTTGGGCTACACCAGATTAAGCAAGCTGGTGAGGTTTTGTTTTGTTTTTTAATGGAATATTGTTACTTTGTTAAGGACTGCAGGGGCATAATTGGCAGCACAGGAGAAAGGAACTACCTCATAGAAAGGGAAAGATCAAAAATGCAAGAGAAGAGACAACTGTGGCGCAGAATTCCAGCATCCACTTCGCACCTTCTTTTAGTCTCCACCTGGCCGTCAGGTGAGGGCTGGCCGCTTTGACTGTCCTCTCCTCTGCCCACGGCAAAGACTGCCCTTTCCCAAAAGTGTGCACCAGTGCCTGACACTGCTGTACTTCCTTTCTGGTATTGGCTGGCTTCCGGACCGGTGACAGATGAGAGGTCACTCACTGTGTGTCATTCTTAGAATGGGCTAAAGGAACTGTGGTGGAGGCCTATTACACAGTTAGACATCGTGAGCAGTATCTCATTATGAATCATCACGGAATATCAAAGCAAAACAGAAACCACCCCACCTACTAGGTGGGGCTTCTGTCAACAGAGCAAAGGGCTTCCCAGAATAGCAGGGACTTGTGCAGAGTCCACCACAGGGAAGCAAATGCAGAAGCTTGTGGCTTACACTTCAGAGAATTCTTCTGAGATGGCGTCACGGGCACTTACTTCTAACTAAAGATAGTTGGCACTTCCTACTTCGTTGGGAAATTCAGATTTCTATTTTAAAGCCTTTCCAGAAAGCAAACGCAGCACAGACCGCACTCAGAGCCTTTCCTTCAGGTGCGGTGTACAGAGGTGTCCCTTCTCAGATAAGCAATGAAAGCTTTGGAAAGTGGGGGTAAGTCTCTAAGAGGTTTTTTTTTTTTTTTAAGAAACAACTTATGTTAAAGCAGCATTAATTTGCTTTGGCGTTTTAAGAATTTAGTTCCTGGGCCCTAAACAAGTAACACCCCTCTTTGTGTCTCTTCAAGGGTTATGGTACCTGGGAGGCCCAGTAGCCTCAGTGGTTAATAACCCACTGCCGTTCATGGATACTGGCACTGAAGTGCGAATGCTATTTTTGTACGCCCCAGAATCTTTTACACAGAGAGAGAGAGATGAGTGTTACATTGAGCAAACTGAGTAGCTTTTTTGTTATGAACATTCTCCTACCCAAGAGTAAAACAACAGTCATTTCACAGAATAACAGTGAATTAACGTAGATGCTGGCCAGCCTGAAACTGGTATGTAAGTGTTCAAGGCGGACATAAAAAAGACCGAAAGAATTATGGCTTATTGTTTTCCAAACATCACCGCAGCATTACTTCCTATTCTATGTGCTTAGTTATGTGGGAAAGGGTAACTGCCCGCTACCTTTCTAGGTCTTTTCATCTGATCTAATAATCAAACTGACAGGAGACTGATTAACAAGAGAAAATAACCAAGTTTAATTACATATGTAATATGGGAACTCCGCACACATGAGACTCAGAGGCCCCCATATATTCGACAGGTTTGGAGACAGAAAGTTAAAATGAGGCATATATGGCAATCAGAGGTAAGGATGAGGCACGATGTCTTGGGACTTCAAAGTCAGGAAGATAAGACAAGCAAATGTTGAGTAATTAGTTGTTTGCTCTGTCCTATAGCTAGGTCATAAAGAGTTATTACGGAGAAGGCCCCCAATTTAAACTCTTTAAGGGAGCAGTGAAAGTTCTTATGAGCCTGCAGGTTATCAATTGCCTTCAGTTCAAACTAATACACATGCTGACTTCCTGTCAAGATGGCAGCATAGGCAGCAATGGTGTATCTCTTTGCATAACCACATCAAAATTACAACTAAAATATAGAACAACCATCAGTCAGAACCAAGTCTGACACTGGACTTATCCAACTTAGGTAATGGGGAGGCTGTGCCACTGGACCCTACAGGACACCTACTACATTAGTCTCCACAATTCCTGGCGGCAAAAACCAGCAGGGATTGAGTCAGTGGAAGAAACTTCTGGAGCCCCAAGTAGTTCCTCTTAAAGAACCCGCACATGGACTCACCTACTCAGACTCACTCCTTCTGAGCTCCAGTACCAGGGTAGCAGTTTGAAAGGCACCAGTGGCATATGGGGAGGAACTGAAGTGCCTGGCATCAAGGTGAGCAGAGGCCATTGTCTCTTTTCTAACCGCCTCCACCCGCCCCTCCCCCGCCCCCACCCCCCCCACCCCCCCACACACACACACAGAGCCAACAAGCTGGTGCCATATCTCAGACTCCATCGATCCAGTTAACACTGTTTCACCCACCTTGGAGATCTCAAGAGACTCTGCCCCACCCAAATTACGGGCCCACCCAAGCTGCTTTTCCACATGAATGGCTGGTCTTGGCTCTTGCTTCACAACTTCCCAAGTTTTATCAAACAATCGACAGCTGGCCTCAGTGAGCTGTGGCATTAGCACGGCCTCAGGCCCAGCATTAGCAGCAGCCAGCCTAGATTCACAGCTGGGCTTCACCTGAGAATCTCCCAGTGCAGCACAAGTAGCAGCCATCTGAGATTGCTTTATAGCTCAAGCAGGGTGCTCCTGGGCAAAACACAGGTGGGGGCTGAACTTGGCCTGCACCACCTGTGAAACCCCAGGGCCAGAGCACCCAGTGGATATCTACAGACCACATCAGAGCACCACCACCCTGCCCCTGCACAGCTGATCCTCCACAGAGGGTGGAGGTGGGTGGTAAGTGGTCACAGCTAATTGTTGCACCTGATTGGCCTGGGTAAATCCCTCCCATCCACCTGCTAATGGCATCCAAGGCTCAACTACAAGAGGAGGGTGTACTCAGCCCACATGAAGGGCACACCTCGAGGATCCAGCTTTGGTGATAGGGGAGTCTGTGCCACTGGACCCTACAGGACACCTGCTACATTAGGCCATGTTACCAAGACAGGGAGTAATAGCAGTTCTACCTAATACACAGAAACAATCACAGGGAAGCTGCCAAAATGAGAAGACAAAGAAACATGGCCCAAATGAAGAACAGATTAAAACTCCAGAAAAAGAGCTAAATGAAATGGAGATAAGTAATCTACCACATGCAGAGTTCAAAACACTAATTATAAGGATGCTCAAGGAACTTAGAGAGGACCTGAACAGCATAAAAAAGATCCAGTCAGAAACGAAGGATACACTAATTGAAATAAAGAACAATTTACAGCGAAACAATAGTAGAGTGGATGAAGCCAGGATTCAAATCAATGATATGGAACATAAGGAAGCAAAAAACAACCAATCAGAAAAACAAGAAGGAAAAAGAATCCAAAAAAAAATGAGGATAGGGTAAGGAGCCTTTGGGACAACTTCAAGTATTCCAACATTCGCATATAGGGGTGCCAGAGGGAGAAGAGAAAGAGCAAGAAATTGGAAATCTATTTGAAAAATAATGAAAGAAAACTTGCCTAATTTGGTGAAGGAAATAGACATGCAAGTCCAGGAAGCACAGAGTCCCAAAGGAGATGGATGCAAAGAGGCCCACTCTAAGACACATCAAAATTAAAATGCCAAAGGTTAAAGATAGAGAGAGAATCTTAAAAGCAGCAAGAGAAAAGCAGTCAGTTACCTATAGGGGAGTTCCCATAGGACTGTCATCTGATTTCTCAAAAGAAAGTTTACAGGCTAGAAAGGATGGGCAAGAAATATTCAAAGTCATGAAAAGCGAGGACTTAGAGCCAAGATCATTCTACCCAGCAAAGCTATCATTTAGAACTGAAGGCCAGTTAAACAATTCCCCAGACAAGGAAAAACTAATGTTCATCATACCAAACCATTATTATATGAAACGTTAAAGGGACTTATTTAAGAAAAAAAAGATAAAAACTATGAACAATTAAATGGCAACAAATAAATATCTATCTACAATTCAATCTAAAAAACTAACTAAGCAAACAGGAACAGAGACAGAATCATGGATACCGAGAGCATTTTGATGGTTGCCAGATAAGAGGCAGGGTATAGCGAAATGGGGATTAAGAAGTACAAATAGGTAGTTACAGAATAACCATGCAGATGTAAAATCCACTATAGGAAATGTAGTAGCCAAGGAACTTATAGGCATGACCCATGGACATGAACAGAGGTGGGAAGAATTGCCTGAGGGAGTGAAGGGCGCTGGGTAGAGGCGGGGTAAAGGGGGAAAATCAGGACAATTGTAATAGCATAATCAATAAAATATAATTTTAAAAAATAATACACATGCCAATGTACCACATCTTGGGGAGGTGTCTTCCAACCCCTCCAGTTACATTAAATATAAAGGTCTAATCTGATTTAAAATAGATCATTAGATTGCATAAAGAAGCAAGACCCAAATATATGCTGTCTATAAGAAATACCATACATTCTAAATATATGACACAGGTTAAAAGCCAAAGGATGGAAAAAGAGCTATGTCATGGCAACATTAATCAAAGACAGCTAGTATGGCTCTGACCAGTGTGGTTCAGTTGGCTGGACATCATCCCACAAAGTGAAGAGTCGCTTGTTCAATTCCCGGTCAGGGCACCTGCCTGGGTTATGGGTTCAGTCCCCGGTCAGGGCACATAGGAGAGGCAACTGAACGATGTTTCTCTTCCTCTCTTCCCCTCTCTCTAAAAAAACAAATAAATAAGTAAAATCTTTAAAAATAAAAAAAAGAACGCTAGTATGTCTATATGAATATCAGACAAAGTTTTCAGAGCAAAGAATATTACCAGAGATAACAAAAGTCACCTCATAATGATAAAGAGGCCAATTTGTCAGGAGGACATAAATATTTAGGATAATAAGAGAGCTCCAAATTATACAAAACGAATTCTGGTAAAACTTCAAAGAGAAAGAAATACCTCCGCAGTCTTGGTCAGAAATCCCAACACCCTTCTCACAATAGTTGATCCAAGTGACATAAATGAGTAAAGACAGAAAAGCCTTGACCAATGAACGCTATCAACCAACTTGACCCACTGACGTTTACAGAACACTCCATCCACACGTCTTTTCAAGTGCACATAGAGCATTTTCCAAGCTAGGTCACACTCTGAGTCATCAAACAAAACTTGATAAATTTGAAACAATTCAAGGCAGGCAAACTACATTCTCAGACCACAATGGAATTAAATTTAAAACCAGTAACAGAAAGATACCCGGAAAACCCCCAACTGTGGGAAACTAAACACTTGTAAATAACCAATGGGTGAGCATGTAACATACTACGTAGGAAACACAGTCACTGATATTGCAATAACTATGTGTAGTGCCACGTGGGCACTAAAATTATTGGGGGAGGTCACTTCATAAGTTATATAATTATCTAACCACTATGCTGTGCACCTGAAATTAATGTAAAGTAAAACTGACTGTGAACTGTCATTGAGAAACAATAAATAAATAACCAGTAGGTGAAAATAGAAATAAAGGAAACAAAAAGAATTTTGAATGGAATGAAAAATGAAGTCATGGATATCCAGCGCCCACCTGAGCATGTGAGAAGCCTGGAAGTTGCCACTCCTTCCTGACAATAAGTAAAAAGCTGGACAGACTGAAAATTCAACAATTCTTCATGGGTTTGTGAGAAAGAAGAGGAGAGGGCAAACTGCTGCTCCCAAGACTGGAGAAGAAGACAGACAAATACAGGGAATCAGAGTTTTCTAGAGCAGAGACTCACCAGAGACGGGAGCTGAAACCGTTTCTGGAACCATGGCCAGGGCAGAGCACCTGAGGTGTGCTGCACGCATTGCTGAGGCTCAGCGATGGGGGACCCCCACCACTTTGTGAGATTCACCTCCAAGAGCTCAACTAGTTTCCCACAATAAATATCTGGGGGAAATCCCCTCAAGCTGCGGCAGTGGGAGGGGGAAAGAAACCATTTTGAAATATCCCAGAGCACTGTTCTTAGCGAGGCCTGCTTTCAGGAGAAACTAATTAACCAGAGCCTGACCTGCTGGAGGGTTTTTCTCCATTGCTTTTGGAGAGAGAGAAACCGATTGGTTGCCTCCCAGATGCGCCTGGACACAGGGATCACAAGTGCCCTGACTGGGGACCCAACCCGCATCCTAGGTGATGTGCTCTGACAGAGAATCAAACCTGCAAACTGTTGGTCAGGGCAGGCCTGCTGGGGGACATTGGGGAAAGGAAATATCCAGTTAGCCTTCCTGTCCCACTTGGGGGAGGGGAGGAAAAACACTGGGAAACACCTGTGAAAGTCGCCCTCCAGAAGCATAGCATCACTAAAGGACTGAGACCTAATCAGGGCTGTAGAGAGCACCACCCCACACACACCTCACAACCACATTACCAAAGGCCTGTGGACAGCAGTTCCTTTTGCCCAGTGCATCATGTCTGACTAGCAAGAAAAAATTACAAGGCATACTGAAAGGCAAAAAAAAAACCCACAATATGAAGAGACAGAGCAACATCAGAACCAGATGTGGCAGGAAAATTGGAATTATCAGCCTAGGAATTTAAAATAACTCCGATTAATATGCCAAGGGCTTTAACCGATGAAGTAGACAGCATGCAGGAACAGATGGGAAATGTAAGCAGTGAGATGGAAATCCAGAGAAAGAATCGAAAAGCAATGCCAGAGATTAAATACACTGTAACAGAAATAAAAAATGACTTTGATGGAGGACATGGCTGAGGAAAAAATCTCTGAGTTAGAGGATATATCAGTGGATCCCCAAAAAGTGAAAAGCAAAGACGACAAAGAAAAAAAACAGAACAGAATATCCAAGGACTGTGGGACAGCTACAAAACATATAGCACACACATAACGGAAATAACAGAAGGCGAAGAAAGAGAGGAACAGAAGAACTGTTTGAAAGAATAATGACGGAGAATTTTTCCTAAATTAACACCAGACACCAAGCCACAGATCCAGGAAGCTCAGAGAGCATCCAGCAACATCAGTGCCTCCCCACCAAACTATACCTAGGCCTATCCTTTTTAAACAACAAACAAATGAAAGATAAAGTAAAACTCCAGAAAGAATCCGGAGTAAAATGACATTTTCTCTACAGAGGAAAAACGATAAGAATTGCACCCAATTTCTCCTTGAGAAACCATGCAATGAGGAAGAGGGGTGAAATATTTAGCGTTGCGAGAAAAGAAACAGCATCCTAGAATTCTGTGCCCTGTGGAATTGTACTTCAAAGTAAGGGAAAAACAGAGGCTTTCTCAGACCAAAAAAAAAAAAAAAAAAAGAGGGAAATTGCTGCCAGGAGACCTACCTCGCAAGAAATGTTTCCCAAACTCTTTAGAAAAAAGGAAAATAATATAGGTCGGAAGCTCAGAACTGCACAAAGCAAGGAAGAACAAAGACGGAGGAATAAGTGAGGTCAAAAATGTTTAGTTTTTCTTATTCTGAGTCGATCTCACAGAGTAGTTTGTCCAAAACAATATCGATGGTATATTTGATTAGGTATGCTTATGTATGTATAACATGTATAACATATACATGTGCTTCTGTAGGCTTATGAGTGAAATACACAACAGCAAAGGTTCAAGTGACGAGAGGAAAAACATGAGGGTCATGTGTTACCATGAGGTACTCACACTACCCGTGAAGTGGTGGAGCACTATTGAGAGTGGACTTGGGTTAGCTATAAATATACAGGCTCCAGTGCAGATAACACGCCCCTTTTATTACAAAATCTTTTATCACACAATCGTAAGCATGTAATTCTGTAACATCACAGTATCACACTCAAGCACACCATATGACACTGTAGGTGAAACGTTCAAATTAAAACTATCAATTACTACACCCATATTATTACCCTACCAACCACACTCAAGCAGGCTTTACTTCTGCCGGACCCCATATTTTGTAAACTCCAGGGCAACTACTAATAAAGTTTTTAAAATATAAGCAACAAACTAAGAAAGGAGAGAAAATGAAATCATACAAATTAAACCCACAAAAAGCAGAAAAATATGGGAAGCAAAAATAGAAGCAAAGAACAAGAGTGACAAATAGAAAATAGTAATGGACATGGTAGATATTATTCCATAATGAATAATATTGATGGAATACATGAAGAAGAAGAATACATGATGACTATTATTCCATGATGAATAATATTAATGGAATACATCAATGATCACTTTGAACATCGATGGTCTAAATGTACCAATTAAAACAGAGATTGTCAGAGTGAATCAAAAAACAAGACCCAAGTATATGTTCTTTACAAGAAACCCACTTTAAATGGAAATATGCATATAGATTGAAAGTGAACAGGTAGAGAAAAAATATGCCATCCTAACATTAATCAAAAGAAAGCAGGAGAAGCTATATTAATTTCAAACAAAACAGGCTTCAAAGCAAGGAAAGTGATCAGGGATAAAAAAATAAAGCATTACATAATGATTCAGTAGTCTGTTCTCTGAGAAGACACACATCTCTTAGTGTGCATGCATCTAATAGTGGAGTGTTAAACTGTGTGAGGCAAAACTAACAAAAATGCAAAGAAAACTAGATTGGTCCACTATCATCGCCGGGGACTCCAACATCTCTCTTTCAGAAGTGGACATGGCCGCAAGGAGCCGGTTGAACTCAACACCATCATCCACGGACCAGGTATGTTGGCATCTAGACACTGCTTCATTCAACAGCAGAATTCTTTCCAGACTCACATGAAACACTCACCAAGACAGACCCCATTCCAGGGCATGAAACACAGCTTAACAATTTTAAAAAGTAGAAATCATGCCATGTCTGCTCCCAGAACACAGTGGAATTAAACTAGAAATCAGTAACAGAAAAATAACTGGAAAATCCACACACCCCCAAATGTGAAGGTCAAACAGCTCACATAGGTCAAAAAAGAAATCTCCAGAGAAGTTTTTAAACATTTTGAACTAAATGAAAATTAAAACCCAACTTATCAAAATTCGTGGGATACAGTGACAACAGTGCTTAGAGGGAAATTCACACTGGATGCCTATTTTGAAAAAGAAGAAAAATCTAAAATCCATAATCTAAGTTCCCACTTTAGGAAACTAGTAAAAGGAGGCAGATTCCATCGAAAGGAAGCTATAAGGAGAGCAGAGCCCCAGCCAGCGCACCACAGCTGGCTGGAGCGCCATCCCCTACACAAAATGGCTGTGGGGTCAGCTCCTGGGCAGGGCACGGACCTAGGTTGTGGGCTTGGTCCCTGGTTGGGAGCGTGGGAGAGGCACTCAGTTAATGTCTCTCCCTTTTTCTCCATCCCTTACTCTCTCACTAGAATCAATGGGCATGTCCCCAGGTGAGGGGAGAGAAAAAACTAGAGCAGAAATCAGAAAATTTGTAAACAGAAAATCAATAGAGAAAATCAATGAAATCAAAAGCTGATTCTTTGAAACAAATACATACAAAAGAGCATCCCCCAAAAAGAAAAAACAGAATTATCTTCTGGAGGGCGGGCCCCTCATGGTACAGGGATCCCCAGCAAAATGAGTGTTCTGGGAACACATCTGTACCCGAGTACAGCTGGCATTGTTGTGAGAGGCTGCGTCCAGCTTCAATGAATTTTTTTTTTTAATTTTTATTTATTTTTAGAAAGAGGTCAAGGGAGAGAGAAAGAGAGGGAGAGAAATATCAGTGTGTGGTTGCCTCTCACACATCTCCCCACTGGGGACCTGGCCCACAACCCAGGCACGTGCCCTGACTGGGAATTGAACCAGGAACCCTTTGGTTTGCAGGCCCATGCTCAATCCACTGAGCTATGCCAGCCAGGACTGAATTTTTTTTTTAAGATTGTACTGATTTATTTTCAGAGAGAGGGGGAGGGAGGGAGAAAGAGAGAAACATCAATGTGCGAAAGGTACATCTATAGGTTGCCTCTTGCATATCCGCAACTGGGGACCTGGCCCGCGACCCAGGCATGTGCCCTGACTGGGAATCGAACCAGCAACCTTTCAGTTGGCAGGCCGGCACTCAATCCACTGAGCCATGCCAGCCAGGGCTTTTTTTTTTTTTTGGTAGGACTCTTTCAACATGTTTGCCCATTTTATGATAGGTGATTTATGAGTGCACCTGTCCACAACGCACTGAGTGTTCAGCAGTTTTTTAACCAAAAATGGCATAACTCCCATGCCCCACGCACCCTATTCACCCAATCTCACCTCAAGTGACTTTTTTGTTTGTTTGCTTCTCTAGATAAAAGGAGTCCTCAAAGGGAAACGTTTTGCCAACATGGGAGAGGTGAAACAAAAAACAGTAGAAATGCCCTGACTGGTGTGGCTCAGTGGACTGGGCGTCATCCTGCAAACTGAAAGGTCACTGGTTCAATTACCAGTCAGGGCACATGACTGGGTTACAGGCCAAGTCCCTGATGGGGGTGTGAGAGTGGCAACCAATCAGTGTTTCTCTCCCTATCTTCCTCCCTCCCTTCCCCCTCTCTAAATATAAGTTAATTAATTAATTTTTAAAAGACAGCAGAAGCACTAAAAGGCATCAAAATCGACAAGTTCAAAAAACTGTTTTGAGCAGTGGAAAAACGTCTCGATAGGTATATTGCATCAAATGGAGAGTACTTTGAAGGTGACTGAAGTTTAAACATGTAAGAATCAATACATAATTTTTAATAAATAAATTCTGGATTGTTTTGGTTCCCCCTTGTAAAATCAATTAGCCCCCAGCCAGGCTAAGATCAAAGAGAGTGAGAAAGAGAGAGAGAGAACAAATCACTAACATCAGAAATGAAAGAAGGGGCATCCCACTGACCCTATGGACATAAAGTATAAATTATGAAATGCACGGAGCAACTCCACGCCCACACGTTTTGATAACCACTGAGAGCAGCCCAGCCTGAAGGGTTTGCACTTGGATTAGTTCATCAGTGATCAAAGTTCACGCAGGCTCTCCGGCTCCAGGCAAGGAACATGTCTGCCCAGAGAAAAATTCCATGACTCCACTCTTAGATGTCAGAGTTGCATTTCAGGTGACTTTGGGTATTTTGGCCCTGCTTCCAGCCAAACATTGAGATCCAGTCCCAGAGTGGGCCAATCCAGCCAGCAAGGAGTGGATCCTGGTGGTGAGCAAGCGCTCAGGAGTCTGACGGAAGTGCCTTCAAAATCCTGGTCATCTGTCCACTGGGCTCCTGGCCCCAGAAGGCCTGGTCTGGGCAAGATCTACCTGGAAGAACTGGCTGGTGTCAAGGTGGGGTGAGACTACGGACTTCTAACACATGGATTAGCTCTGGACAGGGCACCACTGATGCGGCGCAGCTGCAAAGGTCCTCTGTACTTTTCCTGGAATAAACTATGCCCAGCAGGCAAAGACCTGCGTTGTACACATGACCCTGGAGGACTTGCTTGAGTGTGGGCACCATGGTATTGCTGCCAGGGACCCAGTGAAGATGAGCCAAGGGCCAGGGCACGAGAAGAGTGAGAAATCTCTCTCGTCATGGAGACCCCTGAGAAAGCTGGGTTGGAACAGGATCCTTTAAGGCCATGTGACCCTTGTAGAAAAACAGGTGACAGGAGTCAGGAAGGGGGCCCTCAGGGATGCTTTTGTAGGTGGAACTGATGAAGCGGTGGTGCCACCCGTAGTCACTAATGGAAATGTTTGGAAATGGTGTGGTTGAGGGCCAGTGAGCAATGAAGCAGGTTCCTAAACCCTAGACTCACATTCCAGCTGTAGATGAGAAGGCATTACACCTTCTGGGAAACCCTACAGAGCCAGTCACCCAAAGGACCTAGAATCACATCACATTTGGGTCTGCCCACCAAGTCAGTCATGGGGACCCCACAGAAGTCTAGGATGAGATGCAAATATCCAGGCTCCAGGACTCCTCAGAAGCCAACGAGCCCAGACGTCTCCCGTGACTGTCAGTCTCCCACACTGTCCACTCACGACGTGAACACAGCAGCTGAACTCGCCCCATGCATCAGCCCCTCGCCGGCAAACGTCTGAGGGCAGGGCCTGGGGCTGCCCAGCAGGAGAGCCTGTGGACACCCCATCTGGACCTTTCCAGAATCCAACTGGGAGGAGACGTGCCCCACCTGCTTATTTTCAACCAAGAAAATCCAGGAGCACACGGTGAAAAGTGAAAAACTCAAGGGCCTGAACTCCTGAGAGGAAACCACTGTTCAGAAAGAAAACCCTGTCACAAAAGCCCGGCAGGGGAAACCAGCAGTCAGGAGGTATTTTCACCCAAATTACCCCCTTTCGACTAGCCCTTCTTACTGGATGACGAGCCCTCCCTCCCCGTCACTTTTAGAATTTCCTTTTATTATTACAGCCTGCTCACAGTTTATGTATTAAGATGACTCGATAATAAAATACAGGCGCACAACTGCCCCGCGGTCAGTAAAGACTGCGAATCCACCCATTTTTCCAAATGCAATGCCATTTCCAGGCCTCCTGGGGACTGACAAGAAAACAGACATAAGACCCGCAGGGGAATCCAGTGAGTGGGCCCCTTTGGCAGGACAGAAGTTTGACTTCAAAATTAGCCCCTCATACCCACAGGCACACTCATGGCTTTCTTGTACTTTTACTGAGGAGCCCGACGTTGCTGTCCTGCACTTTTAATTGGAACAGAAGAGTGGTGTCTCATGACAATTTAAGTGGCATCTCTGAATGGAAGCATGAGTTTGTAACTGAGTATTTTGTGGGTACCGTGACAGTGAGGAAGAAACCCTGCAAGGGGGTGGGGATGAAAGGGACAAAGGCCAAGACTTTAAACTTGGAGACGTGACACCAGAGAGAGAACACGTGGGAAGCTCCTTTGAAGAACAGTGTTTTATCCCAACAGGTGGGTCAAGAAGGGCTTCTTCAGAGCTGGCAAGCGCCCCCCCCCACACACACACACCTCTGTTCTGCCACACAGTTCTGGGGCTAACCTAGAGCCAGGGTCAGGCCCCGCAAGCTAAAGGGCGCACTCCCGACCAGACTGGCTTCACTTCAGTCACCACCCACACCTCTGACCGACAGGTGTCAGACCCAGAAGGTTCTCATGGCTCATTAAGTCTGGGCTACTATAACAAAAACACCACAGACTGGGTAGCTCAAACAACATTTATTTCTCAGTTCTTAAGGCTGGAAGTCCAAGATCCAGGGGCTGGCAGATTCAGTAACTGGTGAGGAGCAGTCTTCTCGCTGTGTCCTCACATGGCAGAAGGGACCAGGGAGCTCTGTGGGGTCTGTTAGAAGGGCACTAACCCCATCCATGAGGGCTCTATGACCTGACCCCTTCCCATGCCATCACATTGGAGGTTAGGTGTCAACAGATGAATTTGGTGGCTACACAAATACCCCTTCTATAGCACATGACCTCCTTCAGGCTCAACAACTCACTAGAACTCACAGAACTCAGAGAAGTACTACACTTGTGATTACAGTTTTCTTGTGAAGGATGCAGATCAAGACCAGCCACATGAGGAGACACATGGAGTGAAGTCTCAGAGGGACCCAGCTGCAGAGCTTCCGCCCCTGCCCCATGGAGTCAGGGCACACTGCCCACCCTCCTGCCCGCCCTCCTGGCTCATCACTACGTTCAGCAGAGCTTCGGTGTCCGGAGGGGTTTTTTTGGGGCGGGTGAGGGGGGACAGGGAGGGTTCATTACAAAGATGTAATTGATTGAACCAACCTCTAGCCCCTCTCATGTCCTGGAGGTCAGCCTGGCTCAGAGTCCCAACCTCTAATCTCATGGTTGGTCTTTCTGATGACCAGCCCCCATCCTGGGTCATCTCTACCCCGAGCATAGAGTCAGGTGGGATCCAAGGGGCTTGAGAATAACAAGGACGCTCCTCTTGCAGAAGCGATGCCCAGGATTTAGAATCTCCCCTCTGGAAACCAAAGGCCAGTCAAATTCTTTGTTGAACGGTTGCCTCTCACAAGCTCCAAACCGAGAACCTGGCCTGCAACTCAGGCATGTGCCCTGACTGGGAAATTGAACTGGCGACCCTTCGGTTCACAGGCCGGCACTCAATCCACTGAGCCACACCAACCAGGGCAGTTATCAGATATTTTGAGAGAGAGAGCATATTCACATAACTTTTATTACAGTATATTGTTATAACTATTGTATTTTATCATTAGTTATTATTGCTACTCTTACTGTGCCTAATTCTATAAAGTAAACTTTATCATAAGTATGCACGCTAATTCTATAAAGTAAACTTTATCATAAGTATGCACGTCTAGGAAGCAACACAGTATCCATAAGGTTTGGCACCGCCCTTGGATGTTTCAAGCGTCCACTAGGGGTGCTGGAACATATTCCCCACAGACAGAGGGGCCTGATGTAACCATCCAAACCCACACCTCCCACACCTCCCACCCAATGCAAACTAGGATGAAATCCACCCTTCAGGGCCCATCTCTGGCCTGGGCTATGCTTTGTTTCACTTTAAAACTTTTTACTATGGATCTTTTCGAAATACACCAACAGTAGACAGAACATTTCAGTGAACTCTCATAGCCCAGCCCTGTTGCACTGCGTCTCTGCTCGGGGCTCACCCTGTCATTCACTCACAACCCACCCCTTCTCCCTACACCTGTCTGGATGATCCTGAAGCAAAGCCCAGAGGGTCATCCTATCAGTCTGAGAATTCTTTGTCAAGAATCCTCACCCATGGCCAGTCTCAAATGGGCTCTAGGTCTGCTGAAATCTCAATCCCTGGGAGCAGCTGGGTGAGACTGAGTGCTCAGGGGCCCCTGGGCAGCTCCTTTGCTCACCACGGCGTGATAGTCCACGGCGTGATAGTCCACGGCGTGATAGGTAAGTAACATTGTCCACACGGCCTGAGATGCAAGGACACTACCGAACACTATGTTACTGCATTCCACGCCTCCAAGATGAGTCAGCCACCTTTGGTCCTCATAATTCTCGCAGGTTTCTAAAGATCCTTGTCTACAGCCCTGATTATCTCCTAGAGAATCAGCTCTAAAGTAAATCAGCTCAGGAAATAACAGCTCCAATACTCCCAATTAACTAAAATCATGGGGGGCAGAACAAGGTGAGGGATAACACATCAGTTATACATCACAGATCCACTGCAGAGTCATGCAAACAGGAGAAGCCAGCCGACCAGCCTTGAGTAACACAAAAACTTGTCTCTGGCCTTTGCTTTATTGCGCCAGACTGGCTGAGACAGGCCCTGATACCCAGGTCTTGGATTGGTATCTCTGTGTTTGCGTTTCTGGGAATTCCTGACACTTCTCCAGGGCAACAGGGGGCATGCGGGAGGCACGTAGGAGGCATCTCCTCCACGATGGGTTGGCAAGAGTGGTAAGCAAGCCATCCACACCTCCCCATTTGACTTACTCTGCAAAGCGAGAAGTCAGATGAACACAAAGCTTCCTCCAACCCTAGGATTCCAGGGTTAGGCAGCAGCCCTGCAAGGCAAGAGCATGTAAGGCTGGAGACAGCAAGGCTGTGCACCTCAGTTTACATCTCAAAGCACCTTGCACCTTGCTCGGGTTACCTACTTGCCTCTCTTATAAACAGAGGGACTTGCACTTCCCTCTCCTGAGTTGTAGATCGCCAGGAAAGGGCCCTCTCTGTTGCCTTCATTTCTGCAGAAGAGAGTCACAGTAGGACCCCTGGGTTCATCTTTGGTGCTCTCCTCTAAACCCAGCTGTTTCCCAAGTAGCCCTTGGCTTCAGACAAGGCTCTTGTTTCAGAAGATCAATGAAGATGTTTTTGGCCATCTCCAAAAGCAGAGAAGAATCACTGGAGAACTTTTCGTCCCAGCAGCAAGGTAAGAAGACATTTAAAAATCATACTTCAACTATTGCAGGAAGGTCTTCCCGGCAAACATGACCTCTCTCTCACAAGAAAGGGAGTCCTTGTCGGGAGATGGCACAGATCAATACATCTGTCAGGAAGACGACACACTCTGGGCCAGGCCAGAGGGTCCTGGAATTCCAGCCCAAAGCCAGAGATGCTTTAAATAAGGACTGGAATCCCCACTTCCCCAACGGTGGCCGCTTTTCTGAACCACAAGGAGCCTGGCCTGAGCTCCTCTTTTGGGCAAACCCAGAGCAGGATTCATTTCACCGCAAGAGGTGAAATTTCTTCCACTTCCATCCTGACGCCAGGATCCAGTGAGTTTGGGAAACTCCAGCTGTCCATTCACGCCTGCCCCTTAGTGGACTGGGGTTATTTTCACTGCACAGAAACACGGCAGGAAAAGCGGCTCCTTGTGCTGGAGTGTTTACAGCTCATTCCCTCACTAATCCTTGAAGTCTTCCTGACCCCTCATCTGGTCAATCCCCGCACCTGGAATTGACTTTAAATGAAGAAGACAGCAAAAGGGACCAGGGCCAGCGACAGGCCTCTGACTCACGCAAGAGCCAGCGGTGGGTCTGCAGCCTGTGGCCAGGATGAACAGGAATGTGGCTGTGTTCCCATGGGGCCTGCTAGGAGGTCTTTTTGGCTATAGGCAGCCACCCCAGCAGGTGACCCAGTATGGTCCCTGCGGCAGCCACACACAACCTGTGACGTGATACCAAGGTTCAGATGTGAGAGCTCAGCTATCCGCTCACCTGTGCCCATCAGAGTGGCATCCACTCCAGCCAGCCCAGCCTCCCACGGTCCTGGAGAGAGGCAGCTATCACTGCAGAGAGTTGCCACAATAAGAAGGCAAGACTCTCTAACAGGGGCAAAACCACCACACTTCTGGCAGCTTAGGTCTGGATCCCCTGCCCAGCAGAGTCCCTCGCCCCAAAGCCTAGGCGATTGGAAGGAGCCTCCAGCAAGGTTCTGTGGCTGCAGCCAAAACATCTCACTTGAGATGCCTGTTATAATAACTTGGGAGTGAGAGGGGTTTCCGTTCACATGGGACCTCGGTCACCTTGACCTTGAATCAGAAATTCGGGATAGGTTGATTCAGACCATGGTTGGAAGCCTGAGACAGAAAAAAGGTCCTGTTGGATTAAACATTTTAACATTCTCACTGGGGTGATGGAGACAGAAGGGAGGTGAGGCTATCTTCCAGGGGAAGAAGAGGACCGACTTCCTTGGGAAACTCTGGTCTAGGTGAAGACCTGCCTTGGGTGGTTTCCCTCAAGCACAGAAAATAACCGGGACTCTGAGCATTCACCCCAAATCCTCACATGTGGGTACTGGCATAGAGGAAAGGTGAATGATATTGAAACTCAACAGTCTGCAATTGTCTTTTTTTTTTTTAAATCTACAGCAGCAGCTCTGGCTGGGTAGCTCCACTGGTGAGAGTGTCATCCCAATACATCAAGGCTGCGGGTTTGATCCCGGTCAGTGCACACACAGGAATCAACCAATGAGTGCACGAACACACGGAACAACAGGTGCACAGCAGCGATTGTCCACCAGTGTGCCGCAGACTTTTAGTAGTTACTTTATGGGTGCCGTGAGATGAAAAAGGGTGGAAATCGCTGGTCTACAGAGTGGAACAGCCCTACAGAGAGTGATCAAAACACCAAGATCAAAAGAGCACATAGGGGCACACACCAAATGGCCTGAGAAAGGACCTGTAGTGACTAGAGGCTCTCTCCAAGAGGAAAGAGGCGCTAATGACTTTACCCACAGAGCCTTATCCAGCCACCCAGCAGCCTAGAGATCTCCCAGCGCAAGGGGAGAGGGCTATGCTGCCTTGATGGGCAACAGGAAATAGGAACACTTCCTTGCCCACAGTACAATCACCCCCCCCATTTCCCTGGCAAAATGCCTCCCTTGTCCCATCTGCCCACTGTCTCACCTTCCATCCACCCCCCCCCCCCCCGACCCTGCCACGCCCTGGGGACTCTCAGAGAAGAACTCCGAGACAGTCCCCTGCAGCATTTTCACTAGAGTCCTGGTGACTCCACAGTCAGCCAGAGTGTCCATGGCCCGCCTACTTGCCGGAGCAGATGGAGAGCATGGCACCCGTGGAGAACACCCAGAAGGCGGGGTACAGCGCTTCAGTAAAGTCCTCCTTGTACTTATACATCACGTGGATCTTGTCACCGGCGACCGCAAAGAAAATGACGAAGCCGTGGTCGCAGTCGAGCAGCACACCAGTGCGCGTGGCCTTGGTGGTGGGCAGGGTTTTCTCCACATTGTTGTGCCAGGCGGAGATCTTGGTGTTGAACCACTCCACGCACCAGGAGGCGCTGTTGCGGCCGAGCCGGCTCTCGGGGCCCTGCCGTGCCATGCTGCCATAGCAGATGCCCACGCCACAGAAGTTGTTCTTCTGCAGCTCCACCTCCCAGTAGTGGATCCCCTTCTTGTAGCAGTGCAGGCCCAGCACCTGAGAACAGTACGTGAACCTCTGAGGATGGGGCCGGTAGTTCTGGAGCGCGTCGGCCACCGAGGCCACAGTGTAGTTCTCCGACAGAGCCACCTTGTTGTAGGCGGTGTTGTAGTCCAGGATGACTCTCACAGCATCTGAAAGAGCATTACACCGAGAAATCAATGACAAGGAGCCTGAGGTGCTCTTACTTTTAAACCTTTCCTCCACTGGTGTATTATTCATTTGTTTTATCCATCCATCTACCCATCTACCCATCTACTTACCCACGTGTCCACACATGTATCCACCCATCCATCTGTCATTCCATCCCCTCCCATGCATCCATCCATGCATCTCTCCATCCATCCACCATAACTAAGGCCTAACTGAGAACACACAGTTCCAGAGAGAGGAAGAGAGGTGAGATCCGGAGCTCCAGCCAAGGAACTGGCCCTGAGGAAGCAAACAGGAAAGGAAGCAGAGAGAGGGCACAGAGTCAGGTGAGAGGACCATGAGAGGATGAGCGAGCCCCCTTCTGGAGCGTCTCTTCTCTGTGATGCAGAAGAGACTGGGTGGGACAGGGAGAAGATGAAAGGTGTGGTACGTGGAAAGGTTCTGGAATGGCAGGGAGTCAACAGGAAAAAGCAAGCAGGAGAGCTGGCAGTGGGACCAGTGGTGGTTCGGCAACAGCTGCTGCCTGCCGGTGCAACTCACACTCCAGGAGCTCGGGTCTGGACTTGGCTAAGAAGTTCTCCAGCACCTTGGCCTTGAGAGACACTGAGTTTGGCTGCAAGGCGGTGGGTTTGGCTGCAGCTGGGTGAGGAAACAGAGAGCCATTTTTAGAACAAACTCAAGAGCGGACATCCTACTGCTCCTTGCCCACAATGACTCACCCTCCAAGCCAGCGTGTTTTAAATCCAACTGCTCCAGGGCTCCTAAGGTGGGAAGCTTGCTGGGTGAGACACCAGTGGTGGCTGGAATGAGGAAGGGGGACATGTGTTGGGACATGACACAGACTGACCTTATGGCCTCTCCTTACTCCCTCCCAACCCAATTTTCAAGAGTCACTTCTACAGACACACACAACCAGGGCAACACAGGTGAGTCCAGACAGCACCACGCTCATCTTGCCCATCATTTACACCTGTCCTCGCCTCCAACCCCAGGCCTGCCTGCTGCTACAGAACACAGCCCTAGAACTGAGGCCCAGCACAGAGCCCTGATGCGACAGGTCACCCTTCACTGCACCCAGGCAGTCCCGAGGAACAAACACAGCAGAAACACACAACTTACGAAGTTTCTTGGATTTCTTTTCTTCTTCTGGAAAAAAAAAAAAAAGTTCCAGAATTAAGATACTGTGAATCACAGCACAATGACACGGTCAAAAGACCACAGTAACAGTCATTTGCATGAATGTGACCCATACCAATAAAGCCAGGGCTCCTTAACTTGAAAAAGATAAGGGGTCAACAGGCAAGTAACTCACAGTGACAAAAGCCCCCACCCGTGATTGGTGGGGTAGGGGAGGAGGGACTGACTAATAAGGAGCATGATGGAATTCTCTGGGGTAACGGAAATTCTGTATCTTTGGGTAATGATAACACATAGGTATGCATTTGTCAAAATTTATCTAACTGGCCCTGGCTGCTGTGGTTCAGTGGATTGAGGGCCAGCCTGTGAACGCAAAGATCACCAGTTCAATTCTCTGCCAGGGCACATGCCTGGGTTGTGGGCCAGGTCCCCAGTTGGGGAAATGGGAGAGACAACTGATCGATGTTTCTCTCACACCTCAATGTTTCTCTCCCTCTCTTTCTTCCTCCCTCCCCGCTCTCTAATAATAAATAAATAAAATCTTTTTTAAAAATTTGTCTCACTGGCCCTGCCTGGTGTGGCTCAGTTGGGCATCACTCTGCAAAGCGAAAGATTACCGGCTCAATTCCTGCTCAAGGCATGTGCCTGGGTTGCAGGTTCGGTCCCTGGTCAGGGCACGTACCAGAGGCAACCAATAGATATTTCTCTCTCACATTGATGTTTCTCTCCCTTTCTTTCTCCTTCCCCTCTCCCTCTATAAAAATGAATATAGAGAATATTTTTTTAAATGTTATCTAAGTGTACATTTAAGATCTGTGCATTTTACTGGAGGTAAATTGTATCTCCATAAGAGGGAAAATGAAAAAAATTAAAAAAAACAGAGTCAGCAGACACAGTGTGCCGAACAAGCATCGCGATAGTCTGCAAGAACTATCTGGGGTGTGTGCCCGTGGAAACCGTCTTGGCAGAAACGGTGGTTCTCAAAGGGGTGCTCCTAAACTAGCAGCACCATCTGGTTTATTGGTGTCTTTGAAACCGGTTTCTGAAGAGCTCGTTTAGGCCTAAAACGTTAACCGTTTCTCATGCCTTCCAGATGAAGTATATCTTTGTTTTGTTATTTCATAGGAAAAAAATTCCCGAGCGCCACCCCAGACCTCCCTCAGCTGCACGGGGCTCGCTCTGCCTCCCGGCTCAGACTCGCATTCCTCAGGAGTTGTCTCCACCCCCCACCCCATTTCCGCACCTTCTACTCCTCTGCCACCCATGGCCCTTGGCCCATTGGAGCAGCACCTTGGGAGGACCCAAGGCTGCGATGCCAGCTGAGGTCACAGGACCCCCTCCCTGGTCACCACAATTCTTAAAAGCCTCATCTACGCAGTGACTGGCCTGCCCCTCCTTGCCCACTCCCCGACCTCGGCCTGATGGCCGGCACCCACAGCTCGCTCGTGCTGAGTGAGAGTGGACCTTGCGGTCTGGGGCAGCAGGGAGCAAACTTACAGGAGGACGAGGACTCGACAGGATCCTGGCTGACAGCGCTTTCCCACCCACTTCCACTTCCCTCTTCACCCCAAAGGGGCTTCCACATGTTCCGGCTTAGCCGGGGGCTCCCTCCCTCAGCTGCACCAGGCACCCCAGCTCCCCGACGCTGCTCCAGGCAGGGATGGACACCAAAGCTTTGCCCGCCACAGACCACCTCAGCACTACAACCGAACTAGCAACCCACAGACTGGAAGTTCTCTCACCCCCAGCCACGCAGGGGTGTGGGCACCACTCCACAGTTCATGCCGGCTCCTCAGGGAGACCACACAGCCAGCAGTTCAGGGCACGTTTCAGGCCCAGAAAGAGCTTTCTCAACCCGTGTGCCATGTGAACCCCCCGCCAGGCCAGTGTCGTTAGCCCCAGCCCGACAGAGGAGGGGACTGAGGGCCATGCTGCCCTCGGCTCCCATCTCCACAAAGGTGAGACTGCACCTCTGCCAGTCTCTTCCAGGGGGCTCCGCCCAAGTGCCAGAACGTGGGTGTCAGTAAACCAGCTTTGGTAACCCTGCTGTTCCAGGAAGCACAAATATCTAACCCTGCTGTTCCAGGAAGCACAACTAGCTAACGCTCAGAGCCAGATCACACGGGTGCCCCCGCAGAGTTCCTGTCACTGCCCCTTCAACTTCCAGTAGGGAGCGTAGTGACTGGGGAGGGGCTGTGCCCATCTGGAAGGAGCAGCAACAGCTGCAAGTGTCCAGCCAGAGCCCTGGCCATCTACAGCCATGCTGCTGCCACGGGGACATAGGGTTACTTACTCAGGACCTTCTTCCCAGGGCGAGAGGGTTTTGACATGGGTGCTGTCACATGCTCCGTAGGGTCCCCTGTGCCAAAGAAGAAGGGGTCTGTTTATGTGGCTCCTCCAAGCCACGCCAGGAGCCAACTCTGCCACAGGCAGGTGGGCAGCGGGCTTACAAAGACAGCCATGTGCATGTCCCATGTGCTCTCACCATCCCACCATTACAAGAGCAGAAATCCAGTGTGGGGTGTTTGTTCCCTCTTTTCCTGGCTTCAAATGTAGCTGGGGTCAAGTCTTTTTTCCACCAACACCCAGCTCCATGACCTTGTAACCCTCTCCAAGCTTCGGTTTCTTCCAGCACCCAACGGAGACGAGGAGGCCCTTGCTCAGAGTGGTGAGACAGACGTGTGGGAGTTCCTTCCCTCCGGGCTCTCCCTCACGTCTCACTCCCCCAGATCGGGGATCACTGAAGTAGCAGGGTAGCAAATTCAGAAGTTTTACCCTCCTGCGTGGGGCCAAGCCACACCTGTTTCAGAGGGCCTGCTGCAGACACCCCCAGCTGGCCGAGCTGAAAGTCAGCCCCACACCCCGCCCCGAGTTACACAGCCAAGACCTATCTGCACTGAGCCAGGCTCTGAGCTAGGCACTGGGCGGAGAGTGGTGGATGAGACCAGACCCAGCCCTGCCCTCACCGGGACCACAGTCTGGTAAGAAGATGGCCAGGAATGGCCAGGAAAACGATAGATATGCAAAGGATCCCAAAGGATGAGGAGGATCCCAGGGCCCAGTCTCAGGAGTGGGAGTGGTGACAGGGAGGTCTGCTGAGAAATGTAATGTTTTGACTGATCGCCAAAGGGCGAGAGGAGTTAACTGGTGAAGGTGGTGGGTACTGAGCCTTCCCGGCAGTGGGAAGAGCATGTACAAAGGCCCAGTGGCAGGAAGCTTAGCATATTTGAAGAACTGAACACAGAGAGATGTGCCAAAGGAGGGGGCACTTCAGGGCTGGAGAGACTGGGTCTGACCAGGCAGGGGCCTGCAGGCCAGGGTCAAGAGTCTAGTCTGTGATCTAGAAGCAATGGAAAGCCCCAAAGGAGGTCAGGGGGAAGGCTCCAGGATATCAGGTTTGCACCCTGAAAAGCTCTTCCTCACTACAGCAGGAAGAGATGCAAATGTAGGACGTCACCAACCGCTGGCAGCAACGGAGGTCAGGCAGGTGGTGGCTGGTCGTGGGGCAGGTGGATGGAGTTAGGAGACATTTGGATATGGGGGAAGGAGGAGCGGGTATCAAGGAGGAATTCCAGGGTTCTCTGACCCCCAAACGAGCCATTCCCCCATCAAATACACTGACCACCCAGAGTCCATTCAAAATCCATCTGAGTCAGCCTCAAGACCACATGAGGCCCCCAGAAATGTTGTAGGAAAAACGGCTACCATCCCAAGATGGGAAGCAGAGACCCCCCAGTACCTCCTAATGGAGGGCGGATGTGTCAGGGCCCCTGAAACTAACCTCCAGTGCTCGGAGTCCAGGCCCTCGCTTGCACTCCAAAATGCTAAGGGGACCCATCCAGATTCAGGGGTCCCAGTGAGGCACCATGAGCTGCTAACAGTTACCTGAGTCGGAGGGCTCCTTGTCCTGTGGCTGCCTGATGCAGCGCTTCAGCTCGGTTTTGATGTCTGCTGTGCTTTGGCAGATGTTCTTGATCAGCTCATGGTCCAGCTCCACCTTGGGGACGTAGACTGACTTTGTTGTGATGGCTTGCAGTTTTGCTGCTTTCTGGAATGAGCCAGGGGGTTAGTGCAGACAGCTCCAGGAAGCCAGGGCCTGGGTTTGGGCCCCATGAACCCCAGGAGGAGCTTCCCTGTGCCTGCAGGTAGGAAGTCCAATCAGTCTTCTCAATTCACAGGCCAGAGGCCACTGGGAGTTAAAGTGCCACTTTAAAACAGCAATCTGGAACTGGAAGGACCCTCAGAGGTCACTCCCCTGACAGATGGGGAAACTAAAGTCTAGAAATGACAAGTGATCTGCCAGGAACTCTGCCAACCGGGGGCAGGAACAAAGTTGGGGCCCCCATGAATAATGCTCTTTCCGTTCCTCCAACGGTGGCTGAGAAGTACAGGAGATTCAGAACCAGCCCCGTCCCTCGAGGACCAACCCTGAACACACAGTCTGGATCAGGACAGGGGGCTCTCAAAGGTGCAGGACTCAGAGAGGGGCACATCCAATGAAAACGAAGCGTCGTAAGGAACGTCCCAAACTCTGAGGCACAGATCAGGCCACACAGCCGTAGACTCAGAATCCCTCTCAGAGGGCTCAAGGCAGCTACTCCAACAAGCAGGAGTGAGCACACGAGAAGAAAGTTAATGCCCACCAGCCTGGGATGGACCAGTCACTCCTGTACTCTCGCCAGGACCTGAACAAGGAGTCTGGGCCTTTGAGAGATCACAGCACATCACCCAATCAATGGGCTCCCTGGAACACCCACTGCATGCCAGGCACTCTGCTAGGCGCTGGACATGCCAGGGCAGTTGGGCATAAGGGATGGGCCACACCCAAAAGGAGCTGACCGCCCAAACAGACATGAAAACAAGTACACCTGCCCTGGCTGGTGTGGCTCAGTGGACTGAGTGCCAGCCTGGGAACTGAGAGGTCACTAGTTCGATTCCCAGTCAGGGTACATGCCTAGGTTGCAGGCCAGGTCCCCAGCTGGGGGTGCATGAGAGACAACCGATCTATCTATCTCCTGCACACAGATGTTTGTGCCCCTCTTTCTCCCTTCCTTCCCTTCTCTCTAAACCAAAGAAAATCTTTTAAAAAAGAAAGAAAACAAGTACACCTAACACAATGCCATCGAGTACTTCAGCAGAGGCAGTGTCACATGCCCTGGATTGTCAGTAATCCAGCAAAATGACGGGATCCAGAGAAGATGGAGGAAACTGGAGTTACCCTGGAAAAAGACCAGGACTCAGTAGGCAGAGAAACTTAGCCGTAGCATTCCCATCCAATGCCCAGTGTGCCCAGGGCACGGCGAGTGCTCTGCCATGGTCAGAGCATGGACCATGGGCTGGGGGTGGGTGGCAAGACCCAAGGCTGCTGGCAAAGGCCAGCCTGGTCATCAAGGGCCTGTGGGCCATGCTAAGGGCATGAAGTCAGAAAGGGCAAGGGCAGGGGGGTGGGTCTGTGCTTTAGAAAAGCACTCCTGGGGCTGTGTGAAGGAGAGATGGGGAAGAGAGCAGAGCTGTGGGCAGTAGGCAGCGTTCTAAGACGGCCCCTAAGAGTCCCACCCCTCCCCGAGGGTACACATCCTCTACAATCCCCTCCCTTGAGAATAAGCCGTGAATGTGACAGGATGTCACTCCAGTGGTTAGGTTACATTACATGGCAAAACAAAAAAATTTTCAGATGCAATTAAGACCCCAAATCTGTTGATTTTGAGTTCATCAAAAAGATGAGCCTCCTCTGTGGACCAGAGTTCATCAGGTAAAAGCCCTGGAAAGAGAGGCTGGGCCTTCCCGAGAAAACCCCCTGCTGGCTTTGAAGGAGTCAGCTGCCACACTGGGAGAGGGCCACGGGGCACTGCGGCAGCCTCCAGGAACCGATAGTGAACAGCCAGCAGGGAGCGGGACCTTGGTGCTGTACCACAAGGAGCTGGATCTCACCAACCACCAAGTGAGCTTGGAAGACAACCCCAAGCTCCAGCAGGAACGCAGCCCCACCGGCACTCACAGTGCGGCCTGTGAGAAGGCCCAGGAAGGCAACCCCTAAGCGTGCCCAGACTCCTGAGCCACAGAAAGTATGAGACAGGAAATGTATGTTCTAAGCCACTACATTTGTGGTAAGCTGTCACACAGCATAAAAAACCAACAATGTGTATCTCAGGGATGCTTTCAATGACCTCTCGCAGACCCCACTCCTTAAGGCCCCGTTTCCCTATAATTAACAGCATCCTGCTAGGCAGGAAGAGTATTCGACAATGTCCGCATCGAGACCCACCTGCAGCCCTGACTGGTGAGGCTCAACTCCCTATTGGGTGCCGGGTGGGTCCCACAAAAGCGAAAGTTGGCAGTTCGATTCCTAGTCAGGGCACATGCCTAGGTTGTGGGTTCAGTCCCCGATTGGGGCGCATACGATAAGCAACCAATCAATGCTTCTCTCGTACATCAATGTTTCTCTCCCTCTCTTCCCCCTCCCTTCTCCTCTCTCTCTCTAAAAATAAGTAAATAAAATCCTAAAAAAAAAAAAAAAAAACCCACCTCCAAAAACTCAAACTCATCCCCCTTCATCAAGGCAAGTTCAATGTCTTCCTTCACAGTCTGGATCTCACTCTTCTTCTTGAGGAGGATCTGGTAAATAGTGTCAAACTTGCTGCTGACCCTCTGCTCCTCTTCCTTTATCTTTCGTGTGGAGCTGGCCTCTGAGGCGTCAATGAGAGCCTTCATCTCCAAGTATTCTTGTCTAAGCTGTTCCACCTTCCTTTGTGCAGCCTCCTAAGAAGCCAAGATAAGAGGGCATCCATCAGATGGGCCAGACGCGGAGCCTGTGGGACCGAGCACCGGGGATGCAGAGCAAAAAGCGGCATGTCCACCTTGGAGACCAGGCCGGCAGTACCTAGTGAATTGGTCCCCTAGGACCAAACAACCTAACTCAAGGAACGTACTCTAGAAAAATTCTCAGACACCTGCCCCAGGGACGCACACAAGAATGCTTACAAGCAGCATTGACTGAATTAGCAAAACCCTGGAAACAGGACGCTGCATACACAGACTGCATATTCTCAGGATGGAGTATAAGCAGTGATGAAAATTAACCAACCGGGGCGGCACACGGATACATCCCACGAGGGAAAAACAACCTGTAGGAGACACACATTATTGACGCCCTTTACATAAGGGTTAGACACAAAGAGAATGCTAGTGTTTAGGGCTAAAGGGGTGCACACATACATGGTGGAACCATAGAGAAATCCATGGAAATAAATGAAGGCATTCAGGAAAGTAGTTACTTCTGGAAGAAAAAAAAAAGGGCGAGATACAAACAGGGAGGGGAAGAGAGTGAGGGCTTCACCTGCAGTGGTGACATTTCCTTGCTTAAGCTGGGAGGCAGTTCACAGGAGGTTGTTTTTTTTAAAGAAAGGGTATGAAGCTGCTCTAGAAAACTTCTAGTGAGTATCGTCCCTGAGAACTGTACCTCCCAATATGTAGCCACTTGCTGCATGTGGCTACCGAGCACTTGAGATGTGGCTGGTCCCAGTTAAGATGCACTGGAAGTCCCCTGTCACTCACCCGCACATCCTGCTGCCTGGCTCTCACGTCCTCCAGCGCTCTCGATGCACTGTTGATCTGACCATATATGACTGTCAGTTTATGCTTCAGCTTGGCCTGCAGAGAAAACAAACCAGGGTGAGAGAGACCGCAGCCCAGCCCACCAGCAATCCAACACCTGAACTACCCCCAGAGCTCCCCCACAGGTGCTTCCGCCACCACCGGTCTTGCCTGCTTGTACCTTTTTAAAGCACTCTCATTTTCACCACCCCCTTCATCCTTTTAGGGAGGTAGTCCTGCAAAGAAGTTACAAGAACAGGGTCTGGAGCCAATCAGGCCAGGGGTCCAGGCCCAGTTTCCAGCTGTCCAGTGGTCTCTCTCTCCTCTGTCTCCTTGGCCACCGAACAGATACAACTGTTTCCACCCCCACCCCCACCCCCCACCCAGAGCTATTAGGAGGATTAACTGAAACAAAAAAGGTCCTCAGCACAGTGCCTGGATCGTGGAGGCAGCTTGTAGGATTATGAGCTTTTCTCAGAGCGCCCATTTTACAGGGGATCACACTGAGGCAAGGACGCTGCAAGGTGTCCAGGCTTACACTGAGACAGGACAAGCTGGGGCAGCTGCTTCAGCAATGGCTGTTGAGATCACTCACATCAACCCTCCCACTGCAAACAACCAGAAAAGCAGACAAAATATTGGGGGTCAGGGGAGAGGGAGGATTGTGCTGAAAGGCAGTGGAGAGTTAACGACGCAGGGAAGGATCACAAAGCCAAAACCCAGGAGGAGGAAACCCTGAGGGACAGGCCTGGGTTCTACCAGAGCCATCTGCCAATCCCAGAGATAGCTGGGAGAGCCTCTGTCAGCTCAGGGGGGCAGGGGGCCAAATATCAGAGTCCAAGGCTCACTCGGTCAACCCCACAGGCGGGGACCTCTACGGACCATTCCCAAAGAATTAAGAATAAACCAGCAGACCCTGGCTGACCTGGCTCAGTGGACTGAGCATCATCCTGCAAACCCAAAGGTCGCCAGTTCAATTCCTAGTTGGGGCACAGGCCTAAGTTGCAGGCCAGGTCCCCACCTGGGGCCATGTGAGATGCAACTGATGGATGTATCTCGATTTCCCCTTCCCTTCCCCTCTCTCTAAAAATAAATGATCTTAAAAAAATGAACCAGTGATAGACTGGCGCACCGTCAGCTCAGTCCCTGAAAGTGAATTAAAGTGATTCAGAATTGCCAGGTCCCTAGCCACATCGACAAAGGTAAATTATGCATGAAGGAAGACAGTATCTTCTAAGGCCTCTTAGGAGTTCTATAAATTTTCATAATCAATATCTAAGTCCCTTACCTCCCTGCTCAGGCGAAATGTTGGGGCACAGAAACGAGAAGGAAAATAGCCACCACCACCACAATAATCGCGGCTAGTGTTTATTAGATGCTTGCTACCAGCCAGGCACTGCTCCGGTGCTTTGCTTGTATTATTAGCTTATTTAAAGCTAAGAACAAAACCATGAGGTTGCAGAGTTACCCACCCTCTAGAGATAAGGACATTGGAGCCCAGGGTACTTAAGTGACTTGACCTAGGCTATGCCACTATTAAGTAATGTTACAAGATCCTGGTGTTCCAGTTCCAGACATGTGTCCAAACCGAGCGCACCGAGAGTTTCTAGAAATATTTCACTTCCCCTAACTAGCTGGCTCAACGTACTCTGGCCCTCCCTTCCTCTTTCCTGCCTCTCCCACTCCACTAGAGATATTCAGGGCTGACCCTGACCTTGCATCAACCCAGTGACAGTCACATGAAAGAGGAGAAGCAGAGTCCAAGGCCACAATAACTTGACCCTGAAAGCCCAAGTCACTGATGATGTTTCAGATTCGAACTCTGTGACAATGCTCTTTGTCCTGGCCTCTAAGAGTGGCCAGGACAAAGTAGCCCAAAGGCTGAAGGCCAGGCCCAAGCAGGTCCCACCCAGCAGGCCTCAGAGCTAGAAGAAACCTCCAAACACTGGGTCGAGGGGTTACCAATTGTTTTGCCTCCACGAGCCAGTCTTAGTAATGAACTCCCAAACTCCATATTTTGAAAGATTTTTATCTACCATTAATCAAACATACATGACAGCCCCCTGATGGCAGAAGGGGGCCCACATAGCTCCAGGCAAAAGGGAAATAGTCCAAGGACTTTAGAAGCCACAACAATTCCCTAATCAAGGGCAGAGAACTTTTGGAAGTTCTAAAGATCCCTGCACAGACTGGGGACCTGCGTCCTCCACGTGGGAGATGCCAGAATCCTGGGTCCACCCCGCACCAGTAACGGAGACAGGCCAGCCGCCCAAGGCTGGGGCATTGTCCAGCTGGGGCTGGCTCTGCCACCAGGAGTGAGCAGCAGCAGGGCCAAAGGACTCGGCCAGGACAATGGAGAAAGGGGGGAGATGGTGGAGGAAGGCCTGTTACAAGAATTAAAAAGCAATACATGTACGGCACACAAATAAACAGGGGGCAGGCTCCAGCTCTGGGCCCTGGAGGCTGAGAGAGCCGTCACTCTGGGACAGGCTAAGAAGGGCCCTCCTGCCCCTACATGCCTTCTGCCTCCATGGATAAGAACTTCTGGAAAGGCCTTAGGGCAAGAGCCAGGCTGCCTCAGTCTTCAGGGGCAGGCCCAGACACCCTCCCAAGGCAAACATCTGCGCAGCCTGACACCCTCTGCCCCGCTGCTCCCCTCTCCCCTGGGTAGGGTAACAGAAATGTAAAACACTGCTTACAGGTTGCCCCATTTAACCCTCTCGATAACCTTCTGAGATAAGTAACTGTCATTATCCCCTTGTAGGTCTTCCTGGCCAGGAAGCAGAGCCAGAATTCAAATGCAGGTCTCAGCATCCAGCCCAGGCTGGAGCCTCGGTCAACCAACCAGCCAGTCTGCCTCCTCTGGCGCCTGTCTGCCTATCAAGCTCTTCACACACAGCAACTCTCTCCAAAACCTCCCCACCTCCGAGGCGGGCGGGGAGGGGATGCTGCTAATCCCATTGTACAGATGAGGCTCCTGAAGTGACTTGCCTTACAAACCACAGCTGAGACAGGGCAGAGCAGGGCTCCTGACTCCAAAAGCTAGGAGGGTTCTTTCCTATCACAAGTGAAGAAGACCCAGGTGGCTGTTGCACTTCAGAGGTCAACTTTCAGGCTGTGCCTGGAGGTCTGGCTTCTGAGACTCAGGGATGAAGTCCAGGGGAACCGTGCTCAGACTGGGAGAAGCAGGCCCGGAGGGGGAGGGGCAGTGGCTAGAAAAAAGCAAGGCCTGAACCCAGGTCCCAGTGCCACTAACAACCCCCGCCCCCTCACCCGCCACCCCAGGCTTCAGGTCTGCTTTGGCAACACGATGACAGTCCAGTCCTGTTCTCTGTGACAGTGCTGAGAGAATGACAGGGCATCAGGGCACACTTTGGAGCTCAGAAGGATAAAACAAGAGGCAGTCTGAGTACACCTTTTCCTCCTCTGCCTTAAGTCCACAGGTGGAAGCTACGGTCCTCCAAACCACTAAAACCATCACAGACCTGGAAGGCCCCTTAGGACGCAACCCAGTCCCACTGTACTGATGATGACTCAGGCCAAAGAGCCAAATCTGAGCTGGCAGTCACACAGCCATGAGGGAGGGCACTATAGTGCCAGGGCACGGGCTCTCCCCGCAGGTCATATCCAAGAATTCCTAGGACTTGGCCAGCCCTCCTAGGGATCCTCCCTAGTCACTGGAGCTCTCCAGCTCTCCACGGCGCTTGCTCACATGACTTCAAACCTCCAAGAGCATCCCATGCTCTGACTCAGGTATGAGGCTGGTTCCTGCGGAGAAAGCGCAAACTGGGGAGTCAAACCCGCCGGTCCCAGTGCCTGCCTGGCCGCTTACCGTGTGACTTGGGCTAAATTAACTTCTCTGAACTACATCTCAACTGAAAAATGGAACTAATTATACCCACCCCCTGGGTGCCACCAGGATTTAATGAGGGAACAGAGGTAACCTCCAGGGTTAATATTTGGCGTTCAAAACCCTCTATTAACACCATCAGACAAGTGCTAGGCTTCAGGCAAGCCACATCACCTGTGTCTTCTGCCCGGCTCTCAGGTCCAGCAAGGCCCATCCCCCCCCCTACCGCAGGTGATCCAAAGTAAGCCGAAATGCCCACAGTGGCGCGCTCTACACAACCCAGCAGGCCCAGGCTGCCCCTCTGCGCCTTCAGCAGCCACCCCTTACCTCCAGGTCTGCGCTGGCCTGACTCAAGGGCACAGGCGAGCAGGTCTTGTGCTCCACCAGGCAGACATGGCAGATGCACTCGCTGTGCTCAGGGCAGAAGAAGTCGCGTAGCCGGTTGTGCTGGGGACACTTGCGGTGCAACAAATCGTGGACGGGCGCCTGCAGCGGGTGGTCCTTGAAGGCGGGGCTGTCGAAGTGCGGCTGCAGGTGCTCCTGGCAGAAGGAGGCCATGCACACGAGGCACGTCTGGATGGCAGCTGCCTTCAGGCAGTGGTCGCAGGACACCTGGCCGGTGGACTTGGGGGCCTCGGCGCGGGCGGGCGGCGTCCAGCCGTCGGGCACTGTTGCGCGGGCCATTTCGGCCTGCAAGAACTGCTCCACCACGGCGCACAGCACCGTGTTCTTGTGGAGCTGCGGCCGCACCTGGTACGCTCTGCGGCATTGTGGACACTGGTACGGCGGGCCCCGGACGGCCCACGTCTCGTCCAGGCACAAGCCGCAGAAGTTGTGGCCGCACGGGGTGGTGACCGGCACCTTGAAGGGCTCCAGGCAGATGGAGCACGTCAGCTCTTCGGCCAGGGACAGCTCCTCCATGGTGCTCCTCGGGGGACCGGACGGGTAGCGCTGGGACAGGTCGTGCCGCGCGATCTCCCGGACGCCGCCAAGGAAACGAAACTGAACGGCAACGGGGCGGTCCCCGCGGCCTTCCAGGAAGTCACGTGGGGCGCGGGGGCGGGGCGGCGATCGCGGGTCTGGGGGAGCGGGGTCCCTGCCGTCTGACTCGGGAGTTAGCCGGGCTTGGGGCCTCAGGTTGTCCCCGCGGCCACCAGGGGATTCCTACCACCGCTCAGCGGATGAAGAAGCTGAGGCGTCGGGTGGGGATCCTCAGATCCGGGAGGCAGAGCCGAGATCTGGTTGGGCTTCTGCACAAACGCGCGTGGAGTTCTTTCCTTGGAGAACTCATCTGGACCGGCGATGTCTCTAGCGCTTGGCGAGCGAGGGAGTCTTCTCAGCACAGGACTTTAAAAAATAACTGTAGGAACAGTTCAACGATTGCCCCATTTCCCTTTTATCTTTTGTAAATCCTCACTTCCTCCTCCCGAGTCCTGCGCTTTGCATCCCAGCACTCGATCCCTGAAGGCTGGAGCCCATAGTCACTCCCGCATGCTTAAACCGGGTGATTTCTTTCCATACCCCGGATAAAACACGATTTAAAAAAAAAAAAAAAAGTCCCGTTCTATTTCACTGGGGTTCTATTTAATAAAGGTTTCTCACTCACCCATATACGCAGACAAAAATAATGTTGGAACTTACACACTTTTCTCACAATTGTTTATTGAGGCTTACATCCATTCTTCTAGCTCTGTTTCCCCCTCTGGGCAGGGTGTAGAAAAAGTGGGTGTTACAGGAAGCGAGAATTGTTCGAGAAAGGGGGTGGGGTGCAAAGGGAAAGACAGTGTTGACAGAGGATCTGGCTGGAGTTTGCCCAGGGGACAAGGTAACCTGCAAAAGTGGGAAAAAAAAGGTAAAGGTGTAGACTACTGCTAAAAGTAATAGCTGCCACCTATAGCGTGCCTACTGTGTGCTAGACACGTCACATGTGTCATCTCTTATAGTCCTTATAATCTCTTCTAGTCTTCATACACCCTCCAACAGCCGTCCCCAACCTTTTTGGCACAAAGAGCTAGTTTTGTGGAAGACGATTTTCCCACGGCTCCTAACAGGCCATGGACTAGGGCCCGTCCTGTTGTTGGTATGGGGAGGGGAAATACAGAAGATGAGCGGGGTAGGAATGAGGATTTATACATAGTATCTCATTTGATTCTCACAATAAATCTTTGAGGTAGGTACAATGATCTAAATACAGATGAGAAAACTGAGCCTTAGGGACACTGAATGACTTGCCTAACATTACAATGGATATTGGCATCCGGGAAATAAACACCACAAAACCCCATAATTCCTGACTTAATTCCATGAAGATGGTATTCTTTGTCATATGTTGCTACTAGAGTTTCTGCCCCATTAGCCTAGTGCTCAGTTAGTTAATGACCAGACAGAGATTTCCTTAAATGCAGCTTAGAAAGCAGGAAGTTCACAGGCGTTTGCTGAGATCACGGAGGTGTTTGCAGATCAGTGGTCTTCAAGACCACCGTGGGGCAGTTTGCTGTTCTCCCGGAGACACAGCCACTTTTTTTTGAGTAAGCATTCCCTGAACTGTTGCCAGGTCTTTGCTAATTTCCACAGTTCTGACCCTGACAATTTTTGTTAGTTTTCTTTCATGGAGGCAAAATTTTCAGAGGTCCTCACTCTGCCATTTTTGCTGTCTTTTTTTTCCCCCTTTTATAATACCATGTTATTAAGTCTGTAAAATTAACACCCCAAAAAGACATTATTTATAAATTTCCTGGTGAAAACTAAAAATTTCATCAACCTGGGGTCTTTTGTTTCTGTAATCATTTTTTTTTAAATTTGTGTTTAAAATAGAGTTGACACACGCGTTATATTAGTCCCAGGTATACAGCATGGCCTTTAGACATTTATGTAACTTATGAAGTGATCAGCAGGCAAGTCTAGGGTACAACTGTCACCTGACGCAGTTATTACAATACTGTTGACTGCGTTCCCTTCTGTACATGACATCCCTATGACTAATTTATAACTGGCAACTTGTATTTCTTTATCTTCTTCACCTTCCTCACTCATCCCATGGCTCCTTCCCATCTGGCGACCACCAATTTGTTTGCCGTGTCTATGAGTGTGTTTCTGTTTTGTTCTCTCTGCTTGTTTTATTGTTGTTTTTTTCATTTCCAATCTATTACTCTTTTACTGGCAGTAGAATCTGTAGTAATAATGCTTTTTCATTCCTGGTATAAGTAATTTGTGTTTTCTTTCTTTTTCTCCTGGTTAATCCACCTAATAGATGATTAATTTTGTTAATTGTTTTCAAAGAACCAGCTTTTGGCTTTAATCTTCGCTGTCATTTGTCGGCTTTTTTCATTGATTTCTCCCATTATTTATTACTTCCTTCTATTTACTTTTGGTTTAATTTGTTCTTTTTCAAGCTTATGAAGTTGGAATAGTAGATTATTATTGTTAAACTTCCTTCTTTTCTAATCTAGGTATCTAAAACTATAAATTTCAGCAGTGCTTTACTTACATTCCACAAGTTTTGGTTTGTGTGTTTTCATTACCGTTTCACTTATTTTCTAACTTCCTTTGTAATTTCTTCTTGGACACATTAGGTACTTGTAAGGATATAGCTTAATTTCCAAACCCTGGATACCTTATTGTTATTGATGTCTAACTTAATTCCATTTTGGCTTATTATTTAAGATGCTTGTCTTTTGAAATATATTGAGACTAATTTTGTGACTCAGCATTTGGTCTATCTTAGTGTCCACTCCTAGTGTACTTGGAAAAAAACGGCATGTGTTGAAATGGTTGACTATGTAAATGTCAGTGACATTGATGTTTGCAATGTCTGTGTCCTTCCCAATCTTCTGTCTAGTTTTTCTATCAACTTCTGACAGGAGATGTTAATTTCTTCAATATGATCATTAGTTTCGTATTTGTCCTTTTTTTTTCCCTTTCATTTATTGTGAAGCTTTGTTATTAGGTCGTTTTAGGGGTTGAATTGTTGTACTCCACCCACCCTCCCACAAGAAGATATATGTTTACGTCCTAACCTGATATCTATGAACGTAACCTTTTCAGAAATAGAGTCTTAGCAGATGTAATCTATTAAGGTGAGGTCATTAGGGTAGCCCCTAATTCAATATGACTTAGGAAATTGCCAGGTGAAGACAAACACACATGAAGAGGGGACATCATGTGACCATGGAGGCAGAGAGTAAAGTGCTATAACTGTAGGCCACACCAAAGACAAACCAGGGCTAGGAAGAGACAAGAAAGGAGCCCCTCCTACGGGTCCCAGAGGGAGCACGATGCCTCCGACACCTCTGTTTCAGACTTCTACCCATCGGAACTGTGAGAGATTCCATTTTTGGTTTGGGGTTTTTTTTTACACCTGATGTGTGGTATTTTGTTATAGCAATCCTAGGAAACTAATACAGGCACATACACCTTAAGGATTTTAAACATTTAAAAATATTTAAGCCCTTTATCATTCTGAAAAGCCCCCATTTGTGTCTCATAATAATTTTTCTCCTGAAATCTACTTAGTCTGATAGCCATATCATCACACCAGGTCCTCTATCTTTCTGTTGCATGGGGTCTTTCCATCCTGTTGCTTCCAACTTCTCTGTCTTTCTGTGTGAAGTGTGTCTCTTGCAGGCCGGATGCAATTGGGTCTTGCTTTTTATTCCATCTGACAATCTCTGCCTTTTAATTAGAGTGGTTAGTCCTTTTGTACTTAGTGTACTTACTGATTTGAAGTCTACAAAATTGCTACTTGTTTTTCAATTATCTCTTTGATTTTTGTTCCTATGTTCCCCTTTTCCCATCTTCCTTTGCCTAATCCAATATAGTACACATTTTACTTTTATTTCCTCTTATTGGCCTTTTACCTATACTCACTTTTGTTATACAGTATTTCTAGTGGTTCTAGGGATTACAGTATGCATTCAAAGCTTATCAGTCTATTTAGAATTAGCACTGCATTAATAATTCATATAACATGAGAATTTGACTACATTGAAATTTTATTTATGACCTCATGGGCTATTGCTGTCATATACTTTACATGTACATACATAGTGAACCTCATACTATTCTGAAAGTCATTAAACAAGGAAGAAAGCAGGCAGAGGTGGCTCTTAGGTTGGCAGCCAATGTGAGTAGCTCAGATCTAAGCCAGAGTCAGTTCCTATAAATGACTGGAGGAGAGGAAAGCAACACTTGAGAACAACACTCACAAAGAGCTAGGCTTTCCCAAGTAGGGAAATTGCTGACTCCATAGCCAGTTAAGTAATAGAAGGCTTTCCCCAAGCTCCTGCTCGTAGAGCGCCCCGAACCACTGCTGATGTGGCACTGGCTGATGTGAATCGATGTTTGCTTACATAAACTCTCCAAAAATTTAATGTGCCTCAGTTTGTCTTTTAACAGTATGACTCTATTTAATTACATTTGCTTTAAAGTCACCTCTCAAAGAAAATAAAACAAGAAGATACAGTTGAGGATGGAAAGAGCTACATTCGCCACATATATACGGTTCCCAGGAATCTTCATTCCTTCTCATGGATACAGGTTGACTCCAGCATGTTCTGTGATGCGGGCCTTCTGGCGATGCATTCTTCCATCTTTTATCTGAAAATGTCTTTCTTTAGTCTTCCTTTTAATGGGTAATTTTTCAGAGTATATAATTCTAGCTTGACTTCCTTTCAACATTTTAAAGATGTTATTCTACAGGGTCTGGCAGAAGTAAGGCTGGCTTGCGTGTGGTTGGTAGGGTACGTGAATGTTTTGCATGAGATGGACAGCAGTTTGAACATTTAACCTAAAATGTCATGTGGTGTGCTTGAGTGTGATATTGTTGTGTTACAGAACTACATGCTTGTGATTTTGTAATAAAAAAAGGGGGCATTATTTGTGCCAGACCCTGTATTACCACCTGGCCTCCATTGTTTCTGATGAGAAGTCCACCGTCATTTGTATTGGTTTCCAAAGTTTCAGTCACCTGCAGTCAGCTGAGGTCCAAAAATATAAGTGAAAAGTTGCAGAAATAAATAATAGATAAGTTTTAAACTGTGCACCATTCTTAGTAGTGTGATGAAATCTTGCTTCATCCCAGCGGGGACATGAATTGTCCCTTTGTCCAGGACATCCACACTGTATATGCTACCTGCTCATTAGTCACTTCCTCACTGCCTTGATTATCCGATCAGTTACCAGATATTGAGAGAAAGACACCATATTCACATAACTTCTAATAGAGCGAATCATTCACCCAACTTTTATTAGAGTAGATTGTTATAACTGTTCTATTTTATTACTGTTGTTGTTAGTCTCTCACTTGCTTAATTTATAAATTAAACTTTATCACAGGTGTGTACACATAGAAAGAAAACATAGTGCCTATAAGGCTTGGTACTATCTCTAAGTTCAGGCATCCGCGGGGGCTCTGGGGACATATTTCTGAGGATCAGGAGGAGCTACTATATTTTATTCCTCTGATGGGTTTTGACATCATCTCTTTGTGGTTTTCAGCATTTAACACTGATGTGCCTAGGTTTCTTTTGTTGTTGTTGTGCTTGGGGTTTGCTAGGCTTCTTGGATTTGCAACTTGGTGTTTTTCTCCAAAGTTGGGCAATCCTTCAGCCTTTATTTCTTTAATTTTTTTTGTCCTATTCTCTCTTTAATGAAATATATGTTAGCTTGCATGATATTGTCCCATAGGTTACTGAAGTTTTGTTAATCTTTTTAAATGTTTTTTCTTTCTCTTCCTCAGATAGGATAGTTTCTATTTATCTGATTTCAGGTTTACTGATCCTTTCTTCTGAATGCTCCAATTTACTGTTAATTTCCTACAGTTAAACTTCCATTTCAGGTATTTTACGTTTCCATTCTAAAATTTCCGCTTGTTTTTTTTTTTTTTTTTTTATGATTGCCATTGCTTTGTTTAGATTTTCAATTCATTCACTCAGTATGACTGACTATACTTTCTTTTAAGTCCTTAAAAATATTTGTAACAGCTACTTCAATGTTCTTGTCTGTCAGTTCTAATATTTGGGTTTTCTTAGAGTCTGTTCTATAATTTTTTTTGTTTTTCTTGATTTAAGGTCAAATCTCTATGCTTTTCCACATCAACTTCTTTATTGTATGATGGACATTGTGAACAATATGTTTTAAGTAAGCTAGATGATATTGTCTTCCTTTCTAGGGTATTGATTTTTGTTCTGGTAGGCAGTTAAATTACAGGCATATTGTTTTGGCTCTGTCGGCCATGGCTTTATTCTTTATTGGAGTGAGTATATTTTAGTTTTTATTTAATCTTAGGACTTGGCCCTTTAACTAAGACATATTCCTGATGCCTAAATCATGTCTTTCTCGGAGTATCACCTGAAAGTCCAAGGTGCTCGTGGAGGTTCCTCCACTCTGACTCTGGCTGTGTCAGAAAGCCGACACCTCCCAGATCTACACAACCTCTAGTGTCACCACTCAGCTCTCAGCTCCAGGACAGACCGTCTCTGCTAGGCCTCGCAGAGCCTCACCCTGCCCCTGTGCAGCCGGGCCCCCAACCAAGGGCCCCTGGTGAGTCCCCGTGCAGACTTCTGTGGGGCTCCTCCTTCCACACAGTGCCTGCTTTTTCACTTATCTGCCCCCCCACAATTTCTAGCTGCTTAGGTAGCCTACTAATCCAATCTCGCCCCCCCACCCCCGCCTCAGCTCAGCAACACACCCTCCCACCTCCCACCAGAAATCCAGGGTGTTGTGAGGTTTCTCACAACACCCTGAGTTTCCCTTCTCTCCAGACTCATAGTCCAACATTACTTTTAGGCCAAGCCTGAAAAAAAAAGTTACTCTATATGTTTTGTTCCGTTTTGTAGTTATTCAGTGGGAAGACAAGTATTGTACCGATTACACTGTTATAGCCAAAGGCAGATGTTATTATGTCTTTTGTGACAGCAGGTACTTTCGAAACGTTTTGTCACGTGTTTTTCATGCTCCCTTCTGCTGGTGCCCTGGCCTTAGGCCCAGTCCACCATTCGGATAATTCAGCACCACCCTGTCTCCAATTCCACTCCTTGTTTTCTTTTCCTTTTTTTTCACTCTGCCTCTTATCCGTAAAAAATAAAAATAAAAAATAGGATCAAGAGAAGAAGAAGACAAGCTGTAAAGGGGGAGAAAATAATTGGAAAAGACATACCTGACAAAGCTTATTGGCATACTTGACAAAATATACAAAGAACTCTTCAATAAGAACCTGCCCTGGCTGGTGTGGCTCAGGTGGGTTGAGTGCTGGGATGCGAACCAAAGGGTTGCTGGTTCAATTCCCAGTCAGGGCACACGTCTGGGTTGTGGGTGAGGTTCCCATTTGGGTGTGTGTGAGAGGCAACCACACACTGATGCTTCTCTCCCTCTCTTTGTCCTTCCCTTCCCCTCTCTCTAAAGATAAATAAATAAATTTTTAAAAAAGAAAAGAAAACAAAGAACCTGCATTAAAAAACGGGCAAAAGACCTGAAAAGACACCTCAGCAAAGAAGATATACAGATAGCACATAAGTATATAAAAAAAATGCTCCACCTCATATGCCAACTAAAAATGCAAATCAAAACAACAATTAGATACACTACCTTCCAATTAGAATGGCAAAATCTGGAACACTGACAACACCAAAAGCTGACAAGATGTGGGGCAACAGGAACTCTCACTCATTGTTGGTGCGAATGCAAAATAGGACGGCCACTTTGGAAGGTGGCTTGGCAGTTTCTTTACAAAACTAAACATACTCTTACCATACGATTCAACAATCATGCTCCTTGGTATTTTACCCAAATGAGTTCACACAGATATCGACAGCAGTTTTCTTCCCAAAAGTCAAAACTTGGAAGCAACCAAGATGTCCTTCAGTAGATGAATGGATGAATAAACCATGGTGCATTCTGACAATGGAATATTATTCAGTGCTAAAAAGAAATGAACTATCAAGCCATGAAAAGGCACAGAGGAACCTGAAGTTCATATTATGAAGTTAAAGAAGCAAACCTGAAAAGGCTATGTGCTACATGATTCCAACTGTGTGACATTCTGGGAAAGGCAAAATACACGGAGACAGGAATGGGATCGGTGGTTGCCAGGGGCTGGGGGTGGAGATAAATGTGTAGGCAGAGCACAGAGGATCTTTAGGGCAGTGGAACTATTCTGCATTACACTCTAATGATGGATGTGTGTCATTTACATTAGCAAAACCGATGGAATGCACAGCACCGGGAATGAGCCCTAAGGTAAACTAGGACTTTGGGTGACAACGAAGTGTCAATCAATGCAAGTTCATTGCCAGTAACAGCCATACCTCGCCGTTCAGTCTGGTGTAGATTGTCGATATCGGGGGAGGTGGTGAGGAGGGCTGCAGACTGAAGGGTATAGGTAGGGGTGTCACACTCATTTTCACGAGTTTCACCCTGCGGGGGCCACGGGCCACATCAGCCTCGTGGTTGCCTTCAAAGGGCCGAATGTAACTTTAGGACTGTGTAAATGTAACTACTCCTTAATAGTTAAGCCAGAGCTCGGCACTGCCCCCAGGTAGAAACAAGGGGCCAGGCTGGGGAAAAAAAAGGTGGAGGACCAGAATCAGCCCATGGGCCTTGTGTTTGCCACCTGTGATTTATGGGAATTTTCTGTAACTCTTGCTCCATTTTGCTGTGAAAACTGCTCTGGAAATAAAATCTATTTTTCAAAATGGAATAGGAGTCACCGAACGTGGCTGCTTCCAGAAATTAAATCTGTGCTTAAAGGATGAGAACTCAATATGGCCAATTAGCTACATTTTTATTACTGTGACTACTATGCTTATTTGACAAGGGTTCTCAAGATTGTTCCCCAGAAGGAGGGCTAACAAAGTTGCCGCACAGGTAACATTAACGGGATAAGTGTTTGGAACTCCAAGGCTTATGTGAGGCTGCATTTGCTTTTTACAAATGGGAAGGGGAGAGGTTGTATATGCAGTTGTTAAAAATCTTACTATGATGAGGCATGAAAAAACATACCATATTTTGCTACGTATAATGCGCACCCACGTTTTTGGTCCAAACTTTCAGGGAAAAAATATTTTGTTTTAATATTTTAATTCAATTTTTAAAATTATTTATATTTAGATAACTTGTTTTTGTATTATAAAGGAATTTCAGCATTTATTTTTTAACATATTATGGTATAAGAAATATTATGTAACAAATAATCACAAAACCCAGGAACAGATACAAAGTACTTGAGGTACTACCCATGTGTAATGCGTATCCTTATTTTTCCCTCAAATATTTGGGCAAATAAGTGTGCATTACACACTGCAAATACAGTACATATGAACTGATATTGAGGGGAAAAAAGTTTTTAAATAATATCATAAAGGTGTTTTAAAAATTCACCAAAACCCTTATTCATGTTGCACAGACAGGGCAGCAGGTTTTAATTGTCTGTCAAGGATCCAAAGGCATATTCCCGTTCTCATCTGTGTTCAGCTTTTTTTCCACATAATGATTGCACAAGAACGTATTTTTAAGGGATTCAGTTCTAAACCTCTTGCTCAATTTCTAATGGTGGAATTTTGGGTTCGTTTCCTCTCTCGCTCTGTCACTAACCCAGGGACGAGGGGACAGGAACCTGGAGAGGACGAAGTCTCAGTTGGCAGGCCAGCCTCTGCCAGGTCTGGAGTCTGTGGAGGCCCCATGACTGAGGCAGCTGCTGGCCCTGGGTGGTCACTCCTTGAGGGTCCTTATCCTTCGCAGCTCTACCAAAGAGATACGCTTTGGGAGCATGAGCCGATCTCTCGTTCTTTCCCCTCTGCGCCTCAGGGGAACTGGGATGCCTCAGGAGGAGAGAAATATCGGTCAGTGATGGACAAGGTCCGCAGTACATTCTTGCTGGGGTCCCCTCAGAGCTGCCGCTGCACCCTTTTCTCGCCCTGCCCCTCAACCCCACAGCCTCTCCGTTCCCTGTTGCCTGAGATTCTGCTTCCTGATGTCTTCCTAAGTAACACTCCTACTGGTACCATACCCCTTTTAAACATCCTACAAGTTATAAAAGTCTACCATGTAGCTCTTCAGTCCCAAGTGCCTCGGGAGCCCCGGGCTTCGGTGCAGATACGGCCAAGTCCAAGAACCAAACGACGCACAACTAGTCCTGAAAATAGCACAGAAATGGCATCAAGAAACCCTGATCACAAAGACAGGAATCCCTTTAGGGGGTTGGATCCCAAGTTCCAGAGGAGCATGCATCTTTGCCAAGAAGCACAACAAGAAGGGCCTGAAGGAGGTGCAGGCCAACAACGCCAAGGCCATGAGCGCATGTGCCGAGGCCATCAAGTCCCTCCTAAAGCCCCAGGAGGTCAAGCCCAAGATCCCAAAGTGCGGCAGTCGCAAGCTCAATCTACTTGTCTACATCGCTCACCCCAGGTTCGGGAGACATACTCATGCTGGTATCACCAAAGGTCTCAGGCTCCGGTGGCCGAAGGCCAAGGTCAAGGCTCAAACCAAGCCCCAGGCTGCAACAGCGGCTCAGGCTCAGGGTCAGGCTCCCAAAGGGGCCCAGGCCCCCACAAAAGCTCCATAATAGAGGCCTCTAACTGCTGATGAGGACGGAAGGACAGGTGTGACCCCTGGGCTACTGCCTGCATGGGGCTGGTATCCTCCTGTGCTATTTGTACAAATAAACCTGAGGCAGGATCTTCCAAAAAAAATTCAGTATACCATGCATGTGGCAAGACATTTACAGAGAAGAATATAAAGAAGCAAAAAGCTTCTTGTCCAGCAGTCCCTCTTCACAGAAGTGACTGCTACTAAGTTTCACAGATGTCCTTCCAGAACATTTTCACACATGTCCCATAGCAGGAGCCTTTCTTAAGAATGCAAATGGGAAATGCATTCTACAAATCTATGACATGCTACACTTTGCTTTTTCTTTTCTACCCTGGAATCTGCTGCCGGAGGGTGGTCAGGGAGACAGGCTCTGCAGCAGGCAATGTGGACCTGAGCTGTGTGATCACAGACAAGGAGCTTCCGTCCTCCGCTCAGTCTCCTCTTCCGTGAAAGGGAAACAGTAACAGGACCCATTGCACAGGTTTCTTGGCTACAGAAATTCATGCATGCACAATGCTCAGAAAAACAGCTGGCACACGGCTATTGTTACCATTTCTGTTCTCCAGAGCTCCCTGTGATGATCTTGTCTCCAGCTGTGGGTCTCAGTGTGAGGCCACACAGAATGACAGGGGTAGTCGCCCTGAGGGTGACCAGGCCAGCGAGGCGGCAGGGCTGCTGAGGGCACGCTGCGTCCATTTCCTGCTCCTGGACTGACTGCTGTGTCATGCAACTCCAGCGTGCTCACCTGGCTCCCGTTACCTGCCTTCTAGGACTTTGATCCCTGTGGCTCTGGGGCAGCCAGAGCCCAGGGTGGGTTTGTTTTGTTTTGTTTTATTGAAATCAGGCATTACCTTCTAGCCACATTTCAGGCAGTGAAACCCTGCAAAATCCTGTAAGTGGTGCTCCCAAATCGAGTTGTCCAACACGAGGGGTTGTATCACGGGCCACGTTCAAGTTTCAGAAGAGTGTCCTGTAAAGGACAAGAGCCGTCACCAATCCCATTGTATCCCAGATTTTGGGGGGTTTCATTGTATTCGTTTTCTTGAATCCCTCAGCAGTTCATTTCGGATTGACTTTTGTCTCCTGTTAACTGAAAAACAAGACAAAACTCTGCCCTTCAGTGAGGTATGGCCTTGACCTTCCAACTCGGTCTGCTTCGGCTAGGGAGAAGCTATCCGGGGCTCTATCTCAGCCCCAGTGGTGGTGGCGGATCCTCCTATCTGCTATTCTTGTATTTTTTAGAGTTCTCTTTATTTACTAGCCAGTTCCTCATTACTCCAACCCCGTTAGACTTAGTCATTCTTTTTCTTAAGCTTTTCCTGTTTGAATTACTGTGTGGTTTCTCTCTCCTAATTGGGTCTAGGCTGACACAGTAAACCAACCAGTGCGGCCGTTACTGTGATGGGGAGGGTGTTTCTGCCCTCCTCTTTGTGAACGGCAGGAGCTGTCTATGGGACAAAGAGGGAACAGGTGTGGGCTGAAGGAGGAAGTCTGGGACAACTGCCTTTAGATATAAAGAAAGAACTTGAAAATTAGAACCAAATAGTACCTAGCTCCTGCGTGGGTTAGTGCTTTCCCCTGTGGGAAGTTTCTGTGGCACCATCCCTTCAGAAGAGGAGCAGGGAGCTGATGATCCAACCAGGCCACGTTTGGAAGTAGCTAAAAGGAAGTTAACTGGTAATGAAGTTACCACCACAGTGTCCAAGAGGGAGACCCGTCAGTGACAGGGAGGGAGGTGGGGAGCTGGAAGACCTCACAAGAAGGGGCAGAGGATCCAGTGGGATACTGGGCTGATTACGTCAGGATCAGAGCCTTGGTACAAAGGTGATAGTGGTACAGTGGAGACAGAAGGTCTAGTTACCAGCTGTCACCATCCTCAGTTACAAAATTTTTCACGATGAGGACTTTTCAGATCTGCTCCCTTAGCAACTCTCAACTATGAAATACATCGCTACTACCTGTAGTCGCTGTGCTGCGGTTATATCCCTATGATCCACCACTGTGTAACTGGGTTTGTGCTTTGGCACCCGTCAGGCCCAGCCCAGCACCCCATGCCTCTGCCAGCCACCAATCTAGTCTCTGTGTCTGTGAGTTTGAGTTGTTTCTGTTTTTTTAGATTCCACATGTAAGTCAGGTCCCATGGTATTTGTCATTCTCAGACTTATCGCTCCACCCATAATGTCGCATAAGGCAAGATGTCATTCTTTTTTTAGTGGCTGAACTACACACACACACATCACCATCTCTTTCATCCATTCACCCATCGATGGACACTCAACTCACAGTTATTTCTGTGTCTTGACTACCTTAAGTAATTCTGCAATAAACATGTGAGTGCCTATATGTTTTCATGTTAGTGTTTTCATTTTCTTCAAATAAACACCCAAAGGTGAAATTGCTGGATCACACGGTTTCACTATTTTGCGGAACCTCCACACTGGTTTCCAAGGGGGGGCACCAAGTTACATTCCCACCAACAGCGCACAAGGGTTCCCTTTCCTCCGCATCCGCACCGTTTGCTATTTTTTGCCTTTTCGAGACAAGCCATTGTAACAGGTGTGAGGTAATACCTCACTGAGGTTGTGATTTGCATTTCCCCGTCAGCTGGCGACGTTGAGCATTTCTTCATGTACCTGTTGGCATCTACTAGTCATCTTGTTTTCCCAACCCTGGAAAGTGGGCTGCACAAGAACCCCAGTGCCGAGATCCCGTCATTCTGGACTGGCACGTCTCACTGCAAACCAATAAACCCACGTTCTGATACACAGCGTGTCATGTAAGTTAAAACCGGACAGCACCTCCACTGGTCCAACCGTCCCCCGACCTACCAAATCTGTGGGACTGAACTGGGCAGTACCTTCCTGTTCCGGAGACCTCGACCCCCCGCTCTCCTGTAAACCACCGCCACCACCGCCACCACCGCCACCGCCAGCGACGTGCCATGCTCGGCTAAACGTGACGACTCGGCATGGAAGTTCAGTTCAATATAATTTTATTTAAAAATCTGCAACGCTGAAGGAGGAATCTGATCTTTTGTGAAAAGAAAGCGATTTTCACAGTATATATTTAGTCATTTTAGCTTTGTGTTGAATAATCACAGGAACAGAAGTTTCTGTTCAAGACCCTCACTCCAGCACACTCGGCCAGGTGCTTGTGACCTTCTAGCGAGACAGCACATTCCTGGCCTGCGCTCACAGCGACCTCTCACCACGTGAAACGGGAGATCTTCCCCCGGCACACACACCGGGTCCCACGTTCACTGCTCTACACGGGGCCTAAGAACCCTTCCCTTTGAAGCTGAGAAATAAGTGAAAGGATTGCTTAACTCACTGCCCGCAACGCACTCCACTATTGTTAGCCTTGACAATTACAAGTATAAAATACTTGAAATTTGTAAGATGTTCCACATTTAGTAGAACTCATGTAAAAAATTAGGTCAAGTAACATGCATTCATGTTTGACAATGTTACTTAATTAAATCTTACTGAGACAAGATATGCAGCACTTCCTGGTACTTGGTACTTATAAACTGCGTCTGACAATGGCTATTTGATGGTCAAAAAATAAAATAAGAAAACACAAGAAACCATACATACTGGTGTATAACAATGCCTACAGGGAATGTCATATGTTAAATTTTTGTTACTGAAATTAAACCTTAAAAGAAAAGGTCTAGAAAAGCAACACACATGTATTTTGAATGATGAGGTAGATACTCTGTCCTATGCAGTAAAGTGAAGATAACGAAAAGACGCGTACGACTCTCAGACCCTTTTTTAAAGTCCTGGTTACAGTCACTTTCACAAAGGAGACGTCTGTAAACTATGAGGTGGAGACATCACACTCAGGCAAGCTCTATACTCGGTGTGTTACTCGAAGATTCGACAATCAGTCTTGGGTCAATCAACTCTCTCCAAAAAACAGTGATCTGAGGAAAAACACAAAATATTCAGTTCAGAGATTCCATTCTTAGGTCATTTAAATTTTAGTCAGTTACAAACTTCAGTCAAGCAGATTTTCATTTGTGCAGAATGGCTGAAGACCTGGAATCATATCCATCCCCATAAACTAAGTTTAATTAGGGTATAAAGACTTGTTTCCCACAGGCGCAGCTAAATTTTACATGGGGCGTACTTCATCCTTCTTTCGTTTAGAGCAGGGCTTGGGGGGCGGAGCGGGGTGAGGGTGGCTAGTGCGCAGGTTCGGGAGGGTCTGCCCGACAAGCCTCTGCGGACGCGCAACCTGCAGACGCCTGGGGAGGCGGGCTGGCCCCGAAGGGTGACCACTAGACTGCTGATGCCCTTGCGCGCCGCCCTGCAGCTCTCATGCTGCGGTGCTTCAAACAGGAGGCAGCTCACGTTTTACCGAGAGCGAACTCGAGCACTTGGCCGTGGGTGAATGAGGGCCACCTAGGGTCCAGAAAAGGTGACTGCAGGCTCTGCTTCAGGCCTCTGTGTGAAAAAGCACAGAGGGGAAAGCCTCCAAGGTTTAATTTTCCAGCGGTTTCCAAGAACACACTTCAACAAAAAACAATGAGGCTAAATATATTGCAAATAAAGAAGCAGAGAAGACTGGGAAAAATCTGGTGATCCTACCACACACCCTAAAAATGTGTTTTTGGAATAAATCTCTAAGAGTACCATGGATCTTAGAGACAAATCAAAGCAAAAAGCCGCGTCAGAGTTTCTACATTTCAGATAAAATGTAAGTTTGCGGTATTGAAACTTACAGGACAATATCCACAACATTTCAAATGCAAACACCTTAGCGGGAAGCACCTTCCCACGCGTAAAGCCCACTTTCTTCAATGCTAGCATAGCATGATGACGCCGCTGCCAGCAACTGGTCCGGCTGCCCAAAAAGCTCTAAAAATACACTTCCTAAAATGGCAACTTAGGAGTTTAAACAAAGTCAAAAGACAGAACCATCCTTTTACCACGTTCCTCAAACTGTCCACGTGCACTTCAAGTCGGCACTGGAGGCAGCAGAGGGGCAGCAGGGACTAGGGGAGGCCTGATGGAGACTTCCAGAAGGGGACGTGAACGTTCCTGATCCGGGAGCTGATAACACGAGGAAGCTCACGTGTGGAAATCATTCAGGCTACACTTACACGCACTTTTCCGAACTGTACGTCAATAAAAAGCTTGTAAAACACACTAGTCTATTGGGCCGAAACCCTTTCGCACAACCTTATCCGCTGCGGTTTCATGCAGCTCCAGACTCTGAGTGTGTTATCTGTGCATCTTGTCACGTGGGCTCTTTAAGGCCCAAGATGGGGCCCCGACTTGACACTTGGCACTGACATGTCACCCTGCAGCCGGTACAGACGTCCTCTCTGTAACTCTAACCTGGGCAGCTCAGGAAACTGCAATGCCACCTTCCAGACAGACCATCAGTCCCCGGTGGAGAGGGAACGGACGACTAAGCAATCCCAAGAGGAGACGCGCACCTACCCTTCTCTCCTGCGTCACAGCGTACTCCACTACCTCGGTTCCGTTTTCATTGTGATAGACCAGATCGAACTTCCCGGGCTCCTTCATGGCTAAAAGCAGACGGCAGGGAGGAAAGGCAGTAAGTCGTTTCCAGGGAGTGAAAACGATCCTCCGCAGGGAACTTGTAACATCAGAGAAACCGCCGCAAACAGATTGTCCAGTGACGTGGGGGCTGGGCACGCACGTGCAAGCACAGAGCGCTCCGTGACAGGACACCCTGAGGGAGCCCTGCACCAGCAGCCCAGAGCTCCCGGGCCAGTGGTCAGAGATGATCTCTCCTTCAGCAGAAAGAAATGAGCTTCACACACTATCACTAGTACTCCCAGAGAGGAGTGTATGACTACAAGATAATCAGTGTGTTTCAACAAGGGAAGGTAATCTGAACTCTGCAGAATTCTTACATCTTGCTCTGTCCTGAGAAATTACACATGCGTACTGCTTGGTAACACAGGTGTGGGCCCTAAAGATGACCATCCAGCTGAAGCCGTGCAAAACGATCTTATCAGTCAATGAGAGAAATTACAGTTGTTGCACGCTCATTAAAACATTTTTAACAAAACATTAAAACCTCTCCTGCGTAAGGAAATGAAAAGGAGTAAAACTAGCATGTATGAAGCACACTATAGCTGAAAACATCAGGAACACGGAGAACTGAAGCGCTCCCTGCCTCCGTAAGAACCTCAACAAGGGCGGTTCGAACAGCACCTGCCTCGTCAGGCAGCACGGTGCAGACTGAGTCTTCTCCACCTCGCACAGTGGTCATGCTCCTTTCTCAGTGTGGGTCAGCTGTCAATACTTTATCCTCTGAGCTTCTGATGTCACAAAACAGCTCTAGAGTTGGTGGTTTTTCACAACCCTGGGAAACTTTCTGCTGCCCCCACTTCTGGGATACCTCCACCCCTCTCGTCACAACCAGCCTTCTCATTGACGTCGAGAAGTCCGTATAAACTGGTACCAACACGCCCAGAATCCGCTTTTTCTTCTACAATGTCACTTAAACTTGATTTGGAGATCACTTTTTTGCTTCTCTGTTGTGTTTTCATCTTTGTTGACCAATTCCCTAGTTCCACACCATCCATTTTGTGAACGTCATGTGGGTGTATCACTGAGGGACAAGGAAGCACAAACTACCACTTTGCTGTATGTGTGGGAACTGAACTAAGTAGTAGAAGCACAGTGACCGATCGATCACCAAGACTCTGAAAGAAGTGACGTGGTCAGTCACCGATCACGACGGGCATCTGTTATCACGAGTGATCTGTGGACTGCAGAGCTGGTTGGGCTCGATGCAGTCATTCTCAGTGGACATCCCCACATCAGCGGGGAACTATGTTCTCTGGCAAAACCACGGTAACTGAAGCACATGGACATCAGAACCCTGCAAAGCAAGCACTATCTGTGTTTCTGCCAGAAAACAGATAAAGCCATTCCGTGGTGCCCCAAAGAAGAAAAGCTCTACTTCGAGGTCATCACTGTCAACCACCTGACAAGCGGTGGTCAGGCCACGTCCACGGAATGTGACTGTGGACAAATTTCTCAGTCCACCATTCCTAAGGGAATCTCTTCAAACAAGACTAATCAGAAGAAAGCTGGCAAACCAGTGCAGGTTACATCTAATCATTTACTCAACATCATAAAGAGACTTTGTTGAAAAACCCTTTTGACTAACTTCTGAGAACTGTGGTGTTGATTATTTTACTCACTGCCTTATTTACACACAAACCAAAATTAGTTGCCTGAGAGTCTGCTAAAAAATGGGGGGATCTCCCCTGGTATCTGGCACAGCCCAAGCTAAGTCGTATATAGTAAAAGCCCTCTCACTCCAGAATTTCGGAACCGACTGCGGGTGGGGCCAATCGGGGATAAAGCAGAATAACGTGTGAAGAGTGTGTATACAAATACTCTAGACACTTTGACTTAACACACAAAAATATGTTCATTTGTCAATCTTTGGAAATAGAGCTGAACAGATCTTACAAGTCCACTAATGAGGGCTGTCTTTCTTTTACATATTATACCTTTAATGCATGTCTGCAATTTGTACAATGTCCAGTTTTGAGTTTTTTTAAAGTGATGTATGAATGCAAACACTGGCAAGGCAATTTAAGTGCAGAATCATCCCAGACTCTTACCAAACTCCTCCCAGTCCCTTGTACAACTGCCCCCCCGCCTGCAAAACTCAACGGCAAGGCAAGTTTTCTAGCAACACACTCGTGAGTCAGCATGCAACTTAGGTTTCATACAAACAATTCTTTTTTAAATCAATTTTCATCCGTTGATATAATTTTTATGAAATTACATAATTACAGGAACAAGAACAAGTTGCCTAACAGCTTTGGAACGAATCCAAGGACCTCGAGCAGGCACGGTGCTCCACCACGGAGCACAGGCCCCAGCTGCTCGGTGCTGAGAGGTGGCGGGGAGCGCCCGCCAGTGAGGCCCAGGTCGCCTCGCCGAGGACAGCAGCCCCCCGCGCACACAGCTACTGAGAGTACAGTGCAGATATGAAAAGACTAAGTTCTGAAGTTCTTTTTTAGAAGACTCACCGGGTAAGGATGAAAGGATTTCTATATCTACTTGCTGGGTCTCTGGATTGTGGCTTAGTATTTTTCCTTCCTTTTAAAAATAAAAGTCCAAGTCAAAAATCAACACACAAAACATTGTGAATATACTAAAACCAATGAATCGAACACTTTAAATTTATGAAAATGGTGAATTTTATGGGATGTAAATTTTACTCAATAAAAAAAACTTTAAAAAATAAATCAGCATAGAGAGCAAACGAAGCTCCCCGACACCAAGCCAGTACTTCCCCCGACCCTAACCACCCCGGGCCAGGTCCCACACAGCTACGAACGGCCCCCACAGACCAAAGCCTGCTCGTTACTGGCACTGACCAGTCCCAACCTGAACGGTCTCCTGCACCCTGCCTTGCCTACTCCCAGAGGACCCCAGGGAGGGCTCCAGCCCAGGCTCGCCCCTCACTCCTACTTGGCCTCCTAATGACACCCAGATGCTCTCCTCCACGGCCCTGCTCTCCTCTCAGGAAATGTCATAAATTCCTCTGTCGGTAGCATTGGCTTCCCTGTGTCGTCACTCAGTCACCTCCATAAGTTAAAATCCCACGGGTACAAATGTGGCAGAGTCAGCTGAGCTGAGACGACAGCCTCTGAAGAGAGACTGGACTTCTGAAGGCCAGCTCAGCGAATAAAGCCAGCGATCAAGCACGGTGACGGTGCCTGAGGTCACAGCGGAAGGGTGGGGCCCATGTTCTCTCTCGAAATGGTTTTGAAAGCAATTTCAAAAAAGTCCTAAAACTACTGGGAAGTAAGCAAGCAAATAGCTTTCTAAGGTAATAACTATGATGACCATCATCACCTTCATGTAAATTTTAAAAAATTAGTATCTTCTAGAATCACAGTTTGAAGAGGCTGTGGGATGTATCAATTCTATATTTCCATTTCCTCATATATCACAGAACTAAATTAGTTATTTGAGCAGGGAGACAAAACATCCTACCCTCGCCCCAAACAGGTCCATTCACATTTCGTTCAGTACAACTATCAACATAATATAATGTTAATCCTCCCCAATCACAAGTGCCCTGACTCGGATGACAAACTACAAGGCGAGCTGCATTAAGGGGCTAAGAAGATGAAAATGTGATAAAGCACCGAATACCCAGAACCAACGCCCCGAACCCCTTCATGCACTGACTCTTCTTCTAGCCTGCGTCTGAGGAAAAGTTCGACCCAGGCTTTAGAGGTCTTCCAAGGTAGGAACTCGGATTAAGTCACATCTCCTTGTACTTTATCTTTAACACTGTGTTACAGTTATCAAGTATTACCTTTAAAAAATGGACCTACATTCTATCTACTGCACCAAAATAAGAAAGCACGGGTTTTAACCGGGTTGTCAACAAAACGCTGACTGGCTGAAAAGGGAGGGAGACGCGCATTTCTGTCACCCACCGACCGTGTCATTTGTATCCAACGTGATGGAGCCCAGATGCCAGCAGGAAGGCCCATACAGATGTGAAGTGAGCAAGTTTCAAGGACAATATTTGTGAATTACGTGGTTAACTGATAATGCATATTAGACTATACTAAGCAGCAGTAATTTACAAATACATAAAATATATTGTGATGATGAAAACAATCAATTTTTCTGGCTAAGAGATATTTATTATTTTCTTTCAAAGTGTAGGGTCTTGGGGGAAGGGCACTCAAGTAAGTCTGTGTGTCTAAGACGATCAGGAAAAAAATGAGTGAAACTTATTCTCATTCTATATTCTTCCCAAATGTACGGAAAATAACACTGGGAGACTTCACAGCGATGCTATTAAAAAGTTTATAGTTTGGCGATGTTTCCATTTTCTACTTTATGGCATTATTTACTCAAAAACGTCTATATTATCCATAATATCCACAATATTAAATATGACTTTAGCTTCTTTAATATACTGACAATTTTTTTTAAAGTGTTTCCTCTTTATTTTTAGAGAGAGGGGAAAGGAGGGAGAAAGAACGGGAGAGAAACATCCATCGGTTACTTCAGTGCACGCCCCCAACCAGGGACCCGGCCCCAACCAGGAATCCAGCCGGCGGCCTCTTGGTTTACAGGCCGCACTCAGTCCCCTGAGCCACACCAGCCAGGGCCTGACAATTATTTCTAAATACAAAGTCTTACCTTGTAGTCAGAGACATCAGGAGAATAATCGGACGTTAGTTCCAAAAGCTAAAAAAAGAAAGAGAAAAAGTCCACAAATACACAAGCTCTGTGGCTCCTTTCCTCTATCTCTGAGAAGACAAGCAGAGCCCAGCCATGAACCTGCAGCTAAATAGGGGTTCCAGGGCTTGGGGGAGGGGGTGACATGCACAGCTTTCTTTGATTGAGCACTTGCTACATTCCAGACACCAGGCTAAGCCACTTTTATTCACTTAGAACACAATTCCTGGGTACCTCCTATATGCTAAGCAGGAGAACATGAGAGATTTGAGCTGGGCAGGAAGGGGGTGTGTGTACATGTATACGAACACACATACATACACATGCATATGTATACATACATGTACTCGTATATGTGTATACACACTGCTAATGAGTTAGTTTACTTGGAGAAGGGATAATCTTTATAACTGTTGTTGTTTTAAAATATACCTTAAATGCGATCTTTTCTCCAACTTGGGGGGCAGCTGCCAACAGTGGTAATAGACTGTAATCTTTCTTGTGTGTTTCTACTGGATTCTGAAAAACAATGTACACTAGTCATGTGACTTTGTCACTGGTGAGAAAGCGCGAACCCACGACATCAGTGGCAGACACGCTACATGGGGAAAGGGGAAGTGGTACACTCACAATGAAGACTACTTGCCTGGATAATAGTAGATGAGTTTGATAACACGTCATTTAAATGCTGCTGCTTCTGATGGTCAGCATTTCTATCGAAAACACAAGGAAGAGCAAGCCCTCGTCCTCGACCTCTCCCCCGCATGCCCCGACCCCTGACTCCCTTATGGGAAAGAAGGTCCTCTCCTCTACCCCAGCCTCTTCCCGAACTGGCGGGGAGAGTCACGTTAGGAGGAGGGCCAGGAACCTGTCTGCTGCCATCTGAGTCACTGTGCTTCCATCCCGTGGCATGTAGAGTCTGCGATGACAGCCCTGGGCCTGGACAGCCTCTTCCTGCAGACAGGCCTGCTGACTTTAAGAGACCTGCAGCCTTGCTCAGGGGTCTCTTGGGCATCATGGATTCATCCTCTGAGTCTGAGCTAGAGTCTGAACTAGAACACGATGTTCTGGCTGTTTTGTCCTCGGGGATGGAGTTAAGGCCAATTTTTGTGGCTACTTTGTTAGCAGCTGTGCTTTTTACAGAGAGCCCTTCCTTAGATAATGCAGTTGATATTTTCTCTGAGGACTTTCTGACCTCCAAGGTGACATTGCTGAGACCATCGCTGGTGGACTCATGACAAGACTCAGACTCTGAGGAGGAACTGGGACTATCTTTTGCATGAATGTCCATGCCACCCTTCCTTTTGGCTTTAACAAGGCTGTTTCTAGCAGGAGAACCTTTGGGAGAACTACCCTTCCGGACAGTCCACTCCTTCACTGTCTGTGCTTTGGAAGGCTTGGGGTTCTTTGTCTGTTTTCTATTTCCACATTTCTCCTTTTTCTTTGGTGGTTTTTTTTTCTTCTCTTCTTCATCATCAACATCATCTTCTACCGCATCACACGTGGCTCTGCATCTCCTCTTGCTTTTCTTCTTCCCACTCTCATCTACGACGGCTTTTGGTTCTAGGTCCAAGGTGTTCTCGCTGCTGTTCTCTTGCCTCTTCCAGTGCTTCTTTGAATTTCTACAGTCTGTTTCTTCATCCTCTTCCAACTTAAAGGACCGCTTCCTTGCTTTTCTCGGTAAGAAATGAGTGCCATCACCATTACTGACTGTGACGGGATTCTCCGCGACTTCTCTCTCTTCTAATTTTACTCTATCAAAAGAACAAGAGAGGAAACTGGTAAGTAACCACGTCTCCAGGACATCGTCACATATACTGAGATGACCGCGAACTGTCACTGCTGTCTGCCAATGAAAAAACAGTAAATCGTTTAAGGACAAAAGACTCACTTGGACAAAAGGGCTGATATGGTATCACTTACAGTCAACTTTCGAATGACTGATTTTATCTATTGAATATCTACTATGTCCCAAACACTTTCTATACATTTTCTCTAAACAACGCCCCGAAGTAGGTATCTTTCACTTAAAACAAATCACAAAATTACAGTTCAGACAAGCGAGCTGCCCAAGATCCACACCTAAGAATGGCAGAGACAGGACTCAAACCTGTGTGTCTAACTTCAGTCTCTCCACTCTATTATGTTGCCAACCCCCAACAGTGATAATGCCAAGAATCCACTTTGTTTTCAAATGCAGGCTGCTTTTTTAAGTCAGATTTTACTTTTATTTTGTTTAAGTTTGGAAAAGTACTAAACAATTTATGTTCTCTGGACCAGTGACAGTCATTGTAAACTGCCATCACACTTTGTGATTATTAATTGTATGGCAACTTGCCTGAGCCATGGGGTGCCCAGACACTTGGTCCAGCCTTTTCCTGGGTGTGTCTGTGAGGGTGTTTCTGGATGAGACTAACATTCGAATCAGTTCACTGAGTAAAGCAGATTGCCTTTCCGAAGTGAGTGAGCCTCGCCCAATCCTCGGAAGGCCGGAGTAGAATAAAAGGCTCAACAAGGGAGAATTCACTCTCTCTGCCTAAGTGTCTCTGAGCTGCAACATGGGTCTTCTCCTGCCTTACAACTCGAACGAGGACTGGAACTTACACTATCAACTCTCCTGGTTCTCAGGCCTTTGAACTTGGATTGGAACTACATCATTAGCTTTCCTAGGTCTCCGACTTGCCGACTTCAGATCTTGAGAGCTCTTGGCCTCTGTAATCTGAGCCGATTCCTTATAATAAATCTCATATCTATATTTATGTATCTATGTCTATATCATCTCCTATTAGCTTCTGCTTCTCTGGAGTACCCTAATACACACATCAAAAGTTATTTTGCTATAAGAAAGAAATTCTGTTCCTTCGTTACCTGGAAACAGCTAAGTCTAGTATGTGCAGCCCAATGATGGAGAGCTGAGAGTCCCCAATGTCAAGTACACAGTGGGTACTCAAAAATGTCTGCTAAAAACAAACATTATACTTTCAATACATTTACATATAGTTATACATTCCATCAAGGTTTTCTTTTTTAGGGACCAGGGAAAGATGTGAACAATCATATTTGAAAATAAAGTACAGTTGGTGAATAAAACATATTACAAATATTCTATACATTTTTTAAGGTCTAGTAATCCTGTGGATTTATCTCAATGTACAGACGAAAAAAATCCTCAATTATCCTCAAGCTACACAAATACACAGACACATACAAATCCAGGTAAAAGCTACTGATATCATGAATAGAATGGAGAGAGAAATAAAACTCTGAAGGGTCAGGGATTTAAATTACAAAAACATTTTTCCCTCTGTTCCCGGCTGTAAGCATCAGCATCAGCATCAAGCAGCAAGGAAGTATTCCTTACACTGGCAAAAGCTAGCTTGGCATCCTGTGATTCTAAGAAGTACTGGAGAACTTCCAGCACATCTGCTTGTTCCTTGTTATTCTTGATCAATTTGTTTTGATTCAGGTTTCAATTCTGAGACAACCAACTAGAACCAAACTTTCCATCAACTTTGAAAAAGGCTGCAGGACATTCTGTCACTGTGGTTTATTAAAATCCCTGGAGCACAGCACATGCCTTTCAGAGGAGCTTGCAGCCCCCCGTGTGCTTTCAAAGGCAGCTCCGGGCATCACGTGACTTACTCTGAAGACAATGGGTCTGTGCACAGCTGCCCTGAGAGCAGGACCTGTGACTGTGGCAGCCTCACTACCTGCTGTTCCTGAAGAGAACGGTTTCAGGACGAGACACACTGAGACAGAGACAAAATGCTATCCAGAGAAAAAGAAATGGTTCACCTGGGCCTGCTTAGTTACCTTCCTTCCAGGGTACACACTTTCCCTGGCGATGTTCGTTTCTCCACCTGGATCAGATAACGGATGTAGCTGTCCTTTTACAAAGAGAAATGGATTACCTTGTCATTAGCGATGGAAGAGATCTGATTCCAAGGAATTTTTAAAACAGAACCTCCACTGTTCATTCAAGCTCTCTGCAGGGCAAACTGGGTAGTATTATCAAAATGCAAGGTATCCCCATCCTGACTGGTGTGGTTCAGAGGGTTGGGCGTCAACACAGGTTCGATTCCCAGTCAGGGCACAACCTGGGTTGCAGGACAAGTGCCCAGTTGGGGGCGTGCAAGAGGCAACTGATCAATGTTTCTCTCGCACACCAAAGTTTCTCTCCCTCTCTTTCTCCCTTCCTCCCCCTCTCTAAAAATAAATAAACCCAGTCTTTTAAAAAAAAGAAAGAAAGAAAGGAAAATGCAAGGTATTCCCTTTAAATCTGCAATTCACTTTTAGGGTTCTAGCATAAAAAAGCAAAGACGAGTCCATCTGCCCTGCCTGACACCGTCTGTTCACTGCCTGTCCAGACCACAGTGATCATCAGGATTCAAACCCTTCCACCACGGCCATTGCCGCAGCCTTTCTCATCTGCAAAAGTGGGGTTAACGGAACTGAGTGCAGTGCTCACTGAAATAATCAATGAGGGGCTCCCTGTCAGAGCCTGGGAGCAGAGGAAGTAGGACTCCAGGGACCTCAGAGAAGGGCAGTGAGGAAAGGCTGGGGTGTCCTGTAAGCCCCGTGTCCAACCTGCCAGCCGCGCACAGCCCAGGATGGCTGTGAACGTGCCCCAACACAAAATCGGAAATTTACTCACAACGTTATGAGATTTTTTTGTGATTACATGTTGCAATGTATTTAATGTGTGGCCCAAGACAATCCTCCTTCTTCCTGTGTGGCTCAGAGAGCCAAAAAGTTGGACACCCCTGGTTACAGGTATGAAAATGCCCCGCAGGCCTCTAGGGTTGTACTCAGGATCCCCACGACTGCTCCACCTTTCCTGTTAGACTTCCCCCAGCAATCCCAACCGAACCCTAGTGCTGGTCAGACTCCTCTCTTCACCGAGGCAGGCTGGTTTTTGTCTCACCAGCGTCGGGCCATCCAACATTTCCGACTCGTCCTTCAAGACACGTCTACCTTCCCTGACCATTCATGTTCCCCAGTGATCTCTCCTTCCTGAACCAACCCTGCACTTAGCAGCAGAGCCTAATATAGTCACCCAGTCCTGCAGCCTGCACCACACAAGAGGATTAACACCCAGAAGCATGAAACTAGTTACTGTAGTCTACTCCAACAGTATTAAGTACCTTTGTAAGAAGAGACTATGTTTTCTTCTGTAGCTCTGAAGAAAAGTGAATTTGTCAGGGGAAGACAGAGACTGACTGGGGACACAAAACCACAAAAATGTAACAAAGCTTTTCCAAATTCATTTTTTCCTAAGGTCTGTCCCATTCACAAATGAAGCCAGCTGCAGAGGCATGCACTATATGAGTCTGTGCATTTGAAGCATTTAGGGGGAAGTCGGCCTGCCACTGTGCTGTGTGTACTTCTCATGGCACCTTTTGTGGCTTGCTTTTGACACTGTTAACATCATCATAAAAAGCATAATTCCCAGAAGCATAACTGTGGTTAGTTAGGAGCAAGTTATTCATTCATTAGGCAGGGGATAGTTATCAAAGTAAACTTAGTAAGAGAGGATTCAGTCCTCACAATTCTAATACTATTTAAATAGTCCCTGAATTGCAAAGGAAAGAAACATCTATTTAACAGTGAATAAAAAGGAAAAAGAATTTGGACTATTTCAAATCGTCATTAGAAATGGCTAAACGTTAATACATCTTAGTGTTACTGATTTTGAGACACACACACACACACACACGGAGTAATTGTCCCAAGTTAAATTCCCTGATGTTCTAGAGAAATCTTATGAATCTGACATGCTCTGGGGAATGGAATATTCAACAAAGGGCAAGCAAGAGGAAGTAGCCTGGTTCACAACTCTAGAATTGTTTCAATGCAGCTAGAGCTGCAAAAAGAAGCCCTGAGCCCTGGCTGGGTGGCTCAGTTGGTTGAAGCGTCCTCAGGTGCCCCAGGAGGTTTGGGGTTGGATTCTCGGTCAGGCACATACCTAGATTGCTGGTTTGATCCCCGCCCTCCCCCCAGCCCCGTTAGGGCGCATAAAGGAGGAAACTGATGGATGTTTCTCTCTCACATCGATGCCCCTCTCTCATTCCCTTCCTGTCCCTCTAAAATCAGTAAGTATATCCTCAGGTGACGATTTTAAAAGCCCTGAATAAGTACAAGATACTAACCCATTTTATTGCGACAAATCAACCACACGTGGGCAATTTTATACCACAATTACTCTTCGATACTCATCTCAATATCGCTTTCTAAACATGTCCAAAGGCATGTTTAAAACTGTCGCCCAATTCACAATCCGGAGGTCCTAAAGACCCATTTTCAAGTGAACCAGGAAACACCCAGGTGAGACGCAGAGTGACACCCATCAGAAGTCTCAGGGGATCTCGCAGGGGCACTAAGGCTGGACGAGCTGCAACGTTATGAAGAGAACATGACGGTTCTGTGTTTGCTTGGATCTCTCGCGCCTGGCCCTGCCAGCCGCCGTCAGGGGATGGCCGAGTCTCCCGCACGTCTGCATCGCGCCCACGCAACACAGGGCCGGGCCGCAGAAGCGCTCGCCAGATCAAGGCTGAATGAAACCAGGGTTCTTCCAAGTTTGCTCCGCTCACCACCTACATCAGAGGCACCCGGGGAAGCAGGCGCGGTGCACTGCAGCTTGAACCCCCTAACGGACTAATTAGAATCTCTGCGAGTAACCAACGTGCCGTCCGAGAGTCCCACCCACTCGCGGTCCCCAGGGCCCTAAGGCGCCCCCGGGCGTACGCAGGCGCAGCGCCGGCCCACCGCCGCCCTGCCACACCCCACGCCCGCTCCGCACGCACCTGAGGCAATCGTTATCTCGTACCAGACGTGCGCTCTCGCCGTGGGGCAAGAGTCCCCCCTCCAAGTAAAGGCCGAGGGGAGCCCCATTACTGAAGCCGAAGCGCTGGCGGATGAGGCTAATGAGATCTGTAACTACTCGGCATCTATTCAAGTCTGCCAGAAGCCAGAAGTCCGTGCAGTGCGGGGTGGCTGGCGGCGGGTAATCAAATTGAAGCCGTAGCCTAACAGTCTCGGAGGCTGCCATCTTGCTCGGTGCTCTACGGAAGCCGAGAGGCAACCTCGCGCTCCCGAGAGGCGCGATCGGGCGCACCGCCCCCTGGAGCATTTTAATGAGCGCCACCTATCGGTGGCCGGTGGCTACTACAGACTCGTGAATGGCAACGCGGAGCGGGGTTGATTGAATTCAGTCCTGTTCAAGACAGGGCCCGGGGAGAGGACGTATAAATAAAATCCCTTCGCTGCTTTCCCTTTGAGCACTATCTAGGGCGAGAACTTAGGCAACTCTCTGGATAAACTCTCTGATAAAGCAATTCTCAGCAGTTGTTTTCTAAGATGTTAGCTGGTATACGCAAAAGAACTTTCAAATAAAACTCCCAAGACATTAGTTGAAAAAATTTCTCATAATAGTTGTAAAAGATGTCATTCCTAATGTATTGTAAATAATAACACTAAAAATATTAATCACTCTCTTAAATGTATCCAGTAGAATTTAAAGACCTTAGCAGTGTAAACCTACCACTGTCCACGCGAAAATATAAAAATAAGCCCTCTTATTAACCTCTAAATCACAAAATTTGCATCATTTGAATTTCCACTTCATTCCCCCACATATGAATTCCTTTAGTTTTCATGACAAGGATATGAATCATGAAGCATTCTTATTCCCATTTGGAAGATTAAAAAGAAAAAATTGCAGAAAGGTTAAGTAACTTCCCCAAGGTAGGTCCAGCACTAGTAGGTGGCTGACACCTCTCAGCCAAGTCTGCAGTGTTGGGAAAGGCTTCCCTGGGAAGGAGCGTGTCAACTGACAGGTTCCACAGGAACTAGCGAGGTGGGGGGGGGGGGATGAGAAGGTCCTATGAAGGTGAAAAAGCACATGTGCTCACACAGAGGAAGACACACACAGGAGTGTTGTGAAGACACACGGAGAAGGCAGCTATGTAACGCCAACCCTCTGCACCCAGAACTCACTGGAAGAGCCTTTTTCCAGCCCCCAACCAATCTCCATCAGTTTCTCAAACCCTCCCCCCACCATCACAAAAAAAAAAAAAACCATAAAATAAAAAATTTTTTTGTAAGTACAGTTTTGGGATGAGCTCCCAATATCTTTTTTCCAATCCTATTACCTCCCTTAAAGCCCTATTATATTTTCGATCTGCCCCCCAAAGGTCAGGTTTACATCACAGAAATACAAGCAAGTTCAAATTAAACCACAAGCATCACCTTTTAATATTCTATAGCTACTCCCTCATCAGAGAAATTCCCACTGGCCCTTCAGCTTTGACTCTCTTTGGCCAGTCTTGCTCCCTGCACGGTGCCTCTCTTTTCCTCTGTCTATATTCTTCCCTCTCCTAGGAACAAAACAAATTCCCTCATGGTCCTGTGCAGCACAGTTTAGCAACTTTGCTACCTTAGCTGATGTTCTATACTCTCAGCTCCCATCTCCTAACTTCAAGGGATCAATAAGGCATTTTTCTCAAACAAAGGTCATCCCCATCTTTAAGAGGAAATTTGCTGTTAGAATAAGCAGCTTTTACCTGTTTTCCAGGTGTGTGTGTTTGGTTTAGGTCCCCTGATTAGAAGCTGTAATGGAAAAGGAAAATTTAGTCTTTGCCCTAATGAAAGACCATCTAGGTTGAAGGTTAAATTATAATGCAGATTACAGGGCATCTACAGATTGTCACACACCACACTTAGCAACACCTTTAGCCACCTTGAGTGATTCATTGTTTGATGATTCTAGTGTTACAAGAACATTTAGGAGGTTCCTTAACTTAGCCTCTGCTTACACGGTCAAAAACTTCTACCCTGGAAATCAGATTGGCTTAGAAAACAGATGGCATAGTATTCCTTTTATGCACTTTTGGTATTTTACGCATCTTGAACCACCCATGCTAAGGTGGTTACCTATTTATTTCTCTAACCAAAATCTCAGTGCCCTCTCCTTTTATTTTGCAGGATGCTGCTGTTTCACAAGGCTTCAGGTAAAAACATCTGTCCACCTATGAGGGGCATGGGGAGAGAGATATGGAGAGGACCAGGACAGGGAGAGGCCTTGTCACATGTTATTTCTTTTTCTGTTTTGTGGTTTTCTTCATGAGCTTTTTTTTTTTATTATTGATTTTAAAGACAGAGGAAGGGAGAAAGAAAGAGAGGAAGAAAGAGTGAGCGAGCGAACGAGCGAGAGAGAGAGAGAGGAACATTGATGAGAGAGAGAAACATTGATAGGTTGCCTCCCTTATGTCCCTGACCAGGGATCGAACCTACAACCTTTGGTGTATGGGACAATGCTCCAACCAACTGAGCCACCTGGCTTGGGGTCATCATTCACTTTTGAAATAGTATTCAATATTTAGAAGTGCAAGGGGGAACCCAAAAGAACCTGGAGGGTGGGCTTCCCCTGCTAGGTGAGTGTTCTAGGAACCCATCTGTATCTGTGTACCAGCTGGCATTATTGTGAGAAACTGTGAGTTCAGCTTCAGTAAATTTTTTTTGAAGACTATTTCAACTCATTTGCCCATTTCATGATGGGTGATTTACGAGCACACCTGCCTACACCAAGCTGAGTGTTCAGCAGTTTTCCACCAAAAATGTCATGACCTCCGTGTCCCACCCTCCCTATTCAAATGATCTCACCCCGAGTTACATTTTTTTGTTTAAAAAAATAAGAATAAAAAAATTCTTCCCTGAATAAAAAAAGTCCTCACAGGAAAATGTTTTGCCAGTGTGGGAGAAGTGAAACAAAAAACAGCAGAAGCATTAAAAGGCATTAAAACCGACAAGTTCAAGAACTGTTTGGAGCAGTGGAAAAACATCTCGATAGGTGTACTGCATCAAATGGAGAGTAGTTTGAAGGTGCCTGAAATTTAAACATGTAAGAATCAATACACAATTTTTATGGATAAGTTCTGAGTTTTGGGGGCCCCTCTCATATAGCCTGACCATCATCTAGCTCCTGAATATTCTTATTTCCTGGCTCTGAGAGATGAGTTATTCAGTGCACCCTAAGATAAACCTGACCTTTAGACACACACACACACACACACACACACACACAAAAAAACATCTCTGCCATCCTTTTCCTCTCTTCCCCTTCCCAAACCCCCAATACCCTCTTTAAAATGGTTCTTATGAAGGAGAGCAGAAGCCCAGGGGTACAGCAGCAGCAGCAGTGGGGGCAGCCAGGCTCCTGCAGCAGATCTCCGCGTGCAACAGAACATGGTGCCCCACCTCCCCTTCTTTCTGCTCCTTCCCAGAGATGTGCTATGGTGTGTTCCTGGGGGCTGGTGTCCTCTCTCTTATGTCGCAGCTGGATTACTGGCCCTCTTCACCCTTGGGCATCGCAAATATGGTGGGTTCATATCTGTAAGCATCCTGTTGATGGGCATCCTGGGACCAATTACGGCTGGAATCTTGACAAGTGCAGCAATTGCTGCAATGTACTGAGCAGCAGGAAAGGAAACGATACCATTTGAAGTCCTCACCTTGGGCAATGGACAGACACTTTGTGCAGTGGTGGTCTCCTTTTTATGGGTTTTGGCTCCTCTGTAGCATGTACCCTTATGCTATGGTGTCAAACCTAAGTTTTATAGAAGTCTCACAAAGGACACAATATGGAATGTAGTGTTTTCTTAGTTCCTCAAATGGAAGCAACTTGGATGAAAAAGTATGTGACGAACAGCATCTCAGCCCTTTCTTCAACCCGAAGCTCCGGGAATCTAATATATTTTTGGACTCCTATTGTTCTCAACCAAAACAGACCATTTTGTTTTGATGTTTAATTTCAGCAGTTTAACAGGTGTACCTTCACCTAAAGCCAGGTCAACAGTGCCTCTGGGTTAGTAGCCTTCACACTGAAATTTACAATATTATGTCAGAAAATGCAATGTTGCATTTTTCAGAGAAACGATGGAAAATATTTGTTAATTTTTGAGCAGAATATACTGTATTAAAATCTTATTTGATCTCAAAAAATAAAATAAATAAAATAACTCTTGTGAAGATAATGTTAACGACACGGAATAATGCTGATGACAAATCAGCAAGGGGAAAAAGAACTACAAAAATTTGTATTTTTGTATTCAAAAAGATGAAGTAAAAGACCAGAGGAAAAAACATCTCCAATATAAACAATGGTATGTAGGATCTAACATTTTTCTCAAATTTCCAAAATGTCCATAACACACGTAACTTTATAAGAAAAATAATTTTTAAAAATTTCGAAAGTGGAGTCCCACAGTTTTCAAGGGCCATCTGGCAGGTCCAGGCTTCATCTGATCTGGGGCAGACGCCGCAGTTTTTGAAATGCCAGGCCTTTTCCTGGGGAAGGAAGAGACGGGCAGGGCAGGAGGGACCCGTCCTCCCGGTTATTTCTCTGTAGCGTCTCAGTGCTGCCACACAACTGGAGTCAAACGCATTAAACGTCTCGTCCTCTCTATTCTGTCTCCAAAACGGCGAGGGACGACGTGGATGGGCAGGCAGAACCACAGCCTCTCTCGTCCCAGCCGTTGCAGGGGTCTTGGTTAACCAGGTCCACAGAGGAAGCCTCGGGCACTGCCAGTGGCTACCGCGCAGGCCCCGCCTCCAACCCGCCCCAGGCCGCCCAGGCTCCACCCCTCCCCGCCCCCGGTCCAGTCCAGGCTCCGCCTGCGGCCGTCACGTGATAGGGCATTGGCTCCAGCCTGTTGCTGATGCTGCAGCACGGTTTTCGTCATGGAGGTGGCTCCGCGGTCCTGTCTCCTGCCCGTGGTACTGCTGCTGCTTTTGGGCCTCGGTACAGGTAGGTTCGGGCGAGAGGTGTATATATCAGGGACCGGTGCCTCTTTTTCTAGGGCTGAGAGTCTGTTAGTGCGTTTGTGCTATTTAAAGGAAATATCTTTTCCCCTGTGCTTTTGCACCTCACTGGGTTTTTTGTTGTTCCTTTGTTTTTTAAGTGAAAGTGCTTTTTGTACCCTTTCTTAGCTCTGGGTGGTCTGATGCTCCCTTCTTCCTTAGGTAGAAGGGTGTTCCTTCTACACGTAGGCAGGAGCAGGTGTGCAAAATGTATGATTTGGAGAAACTGCAGATCAATGAGGTTTCCGCGGTCTTAAGGCCACCCACCTCCCTTTTGCTGCCGTCATTGGCTGCTAAGTGGGATTGGGAGGCCTTTATATTTTAAGCTGACACATGAAGACCCTGAAAATCCTCCCACGAATGGGACGTTTCATTGAGAGAAGGCGTTTTTCCCTCTACTTGATCAGAACGTGCACTATCATGTCTCCCCACACCGAGGCTTTTTTGGCAAAAACAAATTTGTGTCTAAAGGGTAACTTGCAAATTGATTTTCAGGCTTCTTTTCCCAGCAAAATGTTTCCTGTTCTGAATCAACTGAGAATTCAGAGCGGCCACAAACTTGCCTTGTGATCTTCGGCAGGTTGCTTAATAGTTGTTTTTCCCCTTTTGTTAAGTGGGGATGATACGCCCTTCAGTTTGTGTTTGGGAAAGGTTGTCGCATATGTTGCCCCCGAATTTGACCCATGGTCACTTGCCAGGGAAGAGAGGAGTGCCGCGGGTTAGGTTCCAAAGGGACCAGAGCCTTATCTGTCATTTTCAAGGAGACTGTACTCTTGGGTTACTTGCATATAGATTCTTAGAACCACATTCCCATTCTAGTAGTTCTCTTTCTTGCTCCCTAAGCCACGCTTGGTTTTCTTGATCTGCAGCCTTATGGTTTTCTTGACCTGCAGCCTTATCCATCACCAGCAGCGTAGTCTCCTCATCTCCTGCCTTCTCTTCCTGGGACCAGGTTTTTGTTCTTTTATTTGCTGCAGAGGCTTGACATTTAAGAAAGGAGGAAGTAAAAAGGCAGAAAACTCCAGGCACCAAGGATAATTCTTTAGTCGCCTTTTAACATCAGCCCTTTCCCCGCCCGCCCCCCCCCCAGAGTGGTGTTAAAAAAAAAAGAAAAGAAAGAAAAAAGATACTGTATCTTCAAAGGTGTTAGCAAAGGTGACATAGAAAATGTATTTAACATACTCTTTTCTGATACATATTTTGCAGGTGCTAGAAAAGTTAATTAAGGAAATTGGAGTTGTGGGATTAAAAGACACAAACACACAGCTTTTGATACATTTTGTCGCCAAATTGCCTTCCCCAAAAGTTACCTCTGTGCATTCCTGCCCACAGTACTGAGGGCCAGTCTCCTGGCTCCTGGTGGGCACTGAGCAAGTGTTGTCATTTTTTTGTTTATCAAATAAGCAAAGATTTTTTTTTTAGTGACCTCGTTCTTGCCTTAATTTTCATGTCTTTGGATATTAGTAAATGTTAACCATTCTTTCACATACTTATCAGACATTCCTATTCCCTTTTCATAAGTTATTTCCTCAGGGACTTTATCCATTTAACTATTAGGGTCTTATATTTTTAAAATGGATCTCCATGAAGTGAGGAAAGTTACCCATTTTCCCATTTGTTGCAGATCTTTCTTTATTGTTTGCCTCTTCACTTTATTTTAGATGTACAGGAATTTTGTCATACAGAAATGGAACAAGTTTTGGTCTCAACTCTGTTGATGTTTTCCTTTAGAGTCTCTTCTGTTTATAAACGATTTCTTTATAACCATTTCCCCATCCAGGGGTCAGAAAAAAGCATTCTACTGTATTTTCATATTATTTTTAATACTTAAAATTTAAAATCGAGATCCTTGCCCTGGCCAGGTCGCTCAGGTGATGAGAGCATCGTCCCAGTACACCCGAGTTGTGGGTTCAGTGTCCAGTCAGGGCACATGCACGAGGCAACCAGCGAATGTATAAATAAGTGCAGCAGCACATCGATGTTTCTCTCTCTCCCACCCTCCCTCTCTCTGTCTAAAATCAAGAGATATAATTTTTTAAAATAAGTAAAATCGAAATACTTGATTCACTTCAAGTTTATATTGGTTGGTCGTGTTGAGAGGACCTGCAATTTTATTTTTTTCCTTCAAAAAAGTTACCAGTTGCCCCAGCATAATATAGTGAATCATCTTAGCCCACTAATTGCTGCTGTCTCTTTTATCATATATTAAATAAGATATAAAAGCCAGTGTGTTGCATTTTGAGATTTTCCTCTTTCCCAAAAATGTAAATCTTTTATTTTTTTTTTATTTTACTTACATATTTTTAGAGAGGGGGAGGGAGGAAGAGAGGGAGAGAAACATCAATGTGTGGTTGCCTCTCACACGCCCCCGCACTAAGTACCTGGCCCGCAACCCAGGCATGTGTGCCCTGACTGGGAATCGAACCAGCGACCCTTTGGTTCGCAGGCTGGCACTCAGTCCACTGAACCACACCAGCCAGGGCTAAATCTCTTTGAAAAAAAAACCCAGAGTCACAAAAGTGTTTTACGTTTATTGTTAAAAATACAAACACTGCAGAGGGAATACAGGAAAAAGTAGAAGACCATCCTCCTATTAGGTTAGGTTTGTTTTCATAACTAGGTGTTTTCCTCATTTTCACAACATAGTGGAGTGAGTCAGTTGCCTGAAATATAAACCAAATCATCTCTAGCCTGGCATGGCCACCTCTACTGGACTTGGAATTTATCCAGATGTTAGACATCCTTCAGGAAAATCAAATTTGTGCTTCTGTTTCAGGAGCCATTCTCGACCTGCCCGCAGATGAGGGCAAAGAAGTATGGGATTATGTGACTGTCCGGAAGGATGCCCACATGTTCTGGTGGCTCTATTATGCCACCAGCCCCTGCAAGAACTTCACAGAACTTCCCCTGGTTATGTGGCTTCAGGTAAAAGTGGCTTCGCTTCTTTGCCGGGTTTGAGGCTGAGATTCCCCCACTTAACATGTTACTTACTCCTCAGGGCTCACAGCTCAGCCGGTGGTGAAGACCTGATCTGGTCCAGCAGCCGGTGGGAGCTCTACTAGGCATGGGGGTCCAGCATCCTGCTGAGTCAGGCAAAGGCAGTGGCAAACTAAGGGCAAATCAGAGAATGAGGGGTTCTAGCCTTCTACCAGTTTGTTTGTTGTAATGAGCCCAATCAGTGGGAGAAACCTTTACCAGAAGCTCCTAAAGACAAACTTGACCATATACTGCTAGAAAGTGTTTTGAATGGTTCCAAAGCAAAGACCAAGGTACCCTGACTGGCCCCTCCTCTTCCTCTTTTCCCAGTCCTTTCCCAGACCCTAACTTCTTGCCCCCCCAGAAAACTGATCTTTTGAAAGGACTCAGCCTCTTGTATTTTAGTATTAAATGTTGGGCCTTTTCCTCCTTTCGTGTGTTTGCATTCTGATCTTGAGCTCTGATGGTAGGATGAAGGCATGGAACTGGTTAAGAGGCATCTGGGGACAGGCAGAGGATTCTTCCTTGCATTCCTAAAATATCTGCGCAGAGGTGGTCCACGCCCACCTGGAAGACCAATCTCTAGGGAAGGGTTGAGGAGCATGGTCTTGCTTCAGCCTCTGGAAACTGTAGGCCTGGTCCAGCGGGGCTCCGGGTTGCTCACCAGTTAATAGGGCATTCAGGTCCTCATTTGCATGGGATGCAAATATCACTTCCTGCAAAAATGTGAGGAATCATAAGCAGCCTCCCAATAACTTGGGCCCATGCGGCCCATCTGGTGGGATGGAGTGAAGATGAGCAGTTTGCCAGAAGGGGACTTTCTCTCTTAGGATTATCAGAGCAGCTCCTTTGATGAGATGGAGCTGAGGCTCAGCCAAGGGTGCAGATATGAAAATGCCACAAAAGAAAAACCCGTATATGTAGCTCCGGGAACCTCTGTCCACCCCAGGTAGCAGGTTGTCAGGGAGAGCCCTGCAGTGGACAAGCCCAAGAATATAATTTAAAAACCCCCATGTGTAGAAGTTGCAAACCTTCCTTGTGGTTGGTCGCAGAGCAGGGTCATTGTCTTATTTGAGTAACTTGCCAACATTCCCCAAAAATCAGGAGATGTAGCAACATGGGGCCTGCACGCACTGTCCCAGAGCTGAGTGGCGGTGGTCCCCTTTCAGACAGGCACCTGATTTCTCTGCATGGCTCCTACTCTGGTGTGTGACCTTCAGTTAGGTTAACCTTGGGAGCTGAGATGCTATTGGAGAGTAATCACCTGGCTAACTAACTAGCTAACTAACCAGCTCTTCATTTCCTCAGAGGCCCAAAGAAGAAGAAAAAAGATTATGATTAAGGAAGAAATAATTACTAATTTAGATTAAAAGGAGACCTGTTGTGTTTTAGCAGCCCACTGAGGGAACGCGCACTGACTTCCCGGGGCAGGTCTCTGAGGATCCAGGTCACGTCGTCTGATTGCAGTAGTGAGCTATTTTGGCTATACTTTCAAGCCACCTCAGCATGCCGGGTGACACGCTTACTGTGTTTCAGAGTCACTGGATTGCCCCTGGCCGTGACAGCTCCCCACCCCAAAGTTCTAGACACAGTTTTTGTAGTAGGACATCCTCCAATGGAAGAGAAGTATCCTGCAGTGAACTTCTCGTTGCCCTTGGCTGGGGATGGGGTAGGCATCTCCTGCTGACCCAGTGGCATAGCAAAAGCAGGGTACGGGAATGGGAGCACTCTTTTATTCCAGGGTGGATAGTCACAGGTCCCCAGGTCCAGTCCTGGTGGAGCCCCTAACTGCCATGTCCCGTCCCTGGGTCTTACTGCTTGTCTTTGAGGGACGAGCTGGACGAGATGGACTGAAGGTCCTTGGCAGGCCAGGATTCAAGTTCAGAGAATCAGAGGTGGGATTGTTCCCTCTGGAGGGCTCTTGGCCCAGGCCCAGTCCTTTCAGAAAGACCTCAGCCATTAGCAGGGGGCTCAGTAAGTGCAGAAGTCCCTGGCTGACCAGGTCAGTTGTGCCTTTGTGCGGGGTTGACACAGCCAGCATCAAGTCATACGTCATTTGTAGCAAATGTGGTCATCATGGTAATGACTAAGATTTAACTCACATTTTCTCAGGATTAATTTTTGTTTCTTCTCTCTTCCACAGGGCGGTCCAGGCGGATCCAGCACTGGATTTGGAAACTTTGAAGAAATTGGGCCCCTTGACAGTGCTCTCAAACCACGAAAAACTACCTGGGTACGATGATTGTGGCCTCAGCTGGAGCTGCTCTCTGAGGCTGAGCCCCTTCAGGCCCACCCCATACTGGGCGGGGTCAAGTTCAGCAGGACTGCCCACTCCCCTCCCTCTCCCACATCCCGCGCCCCTGTGTCCATGGTCTCCTGCCTTTAGTGACCTTTTTCTCCACTTGTCCACAGAACCCTCCCCCAACAGACACCCAGGACCTTGTCATCACCCACATTGTGGCCGTCTCTGCAGTCTGGCTCCACGCCCCACCCTCTGGCCACAGTGCCCATCCTTCCCCTCTGTCCTCCCCTCCATCCCTGCCTCCTGACTTCGAGACTTTAAGCCCCTTATTCTCTGCCTTTTTGAGGTCTCTCTGGTCTCTGTCTCCACTCCGTTTCTTCACCCCCAGCTGCACCTCCTCCCCCGAGCCCTCTCCGTTCAGCACCCCACCCCTGCTCCCGGGCCCCCTTACTCTCCTTCCCCTACAGCCTCCCACACCCAGCCTCGGCTGGGTCCCGCTGTCCTCCTGCTCACTTTCACCTGAGAATGAATTCTTTAAAACAGCTTAGTAAAATATAATTCGTATACAAGTCTCCATTTAAAGTGTACAGTTTAATGGCTTTTAGCATATTCAGGGTTTCACAGCCATTATCACAACCCATTTCAGAACATCTTCATTGTCCTATTCCCCCCAGAAAACCTCATGCTCCTTAGCTGTGACCCTCCAACCCCTTCTCAGGCAACCACTGATCTACCTTCTGTCTCTATAGATTTGCCTATTTTAGACATTTTGTAAGATTGGAATCCCACAACTTGTGGCCTTTGGTGTCTGGGTTTTTTCACTTAGCATAATATTTACAAGGTTCAGCCAGGTACCATCTATCACGATGCACTTCCTTCCTCTTTAAGACTGAATAATATTGGAGAGGCCACATTTTTGTGTGTCCACCCGCCTGGGGATGGAGGCTTGGACTCTTTCCCTTTAGGTTACTGTGAAGTGTGCGGGGAGCTCTGGTGCACAGACATGTGTCTGAGCTCCTGTGTTCAGTTTTGGGGGTACATACCTAATAGTGGAATTGTTGGGTCATATGGTAGCACTGTGTTTAATGCCAAAATGTTGTTAATACTCATCATCCATTCCTGCTAGTGGTGCTCCCCCTCCCCCAGTCCATTTTCCATATGTTCTTGAGTGAAACTCTCCAGTGCAAATAATTTCTCAGTTTACTATCTTTCAGTCACCCCAAAGATCATATCCGGATTCCTGGGCATGGGCTAGCTTCTGCTTACCTCCGGCCATCTGTCCCAATGTCTGTGCACACACACTGTACCCTCAGGCCTCTACACGGGCCATTTCCTTGGCGTGGACGCCATTCCTGTGGCCACCCATTCACAACCTAGCTCACCACATTCACACCTGCTGTTCTTTGAGACTCACTGCAGGACCACCACTTTCTTAACGACCCCCGGAGTCCTTTGAGCCTCTTGTTTGTGTCCACAGCAATCTTCCTTTTACTTACCTCTCGCCTTGGGGTCTTTGCACACGCTGTTCCCTCAGCCTGGAACATCCTGTGCTCACTTCCAGCTGCAACTCCACTTCCACTTGCAGTAGCAGGGTGCCTCACTAGCTTGTCCCCAAGCCCCCCAGAACTAAGAGGGTAACATGACTGGGGCAGAGAGCCTGAATGAGGAGTGAGGAGATCTAGGTCTTGGTCCTAATGCTGCCACTGCCTGTCCCAGTTTGTGACCTTGGACAAGTCCTGGGCCCTTTTTAGGCTTTCATTCCTGATCAGTAAAGGACATAGCTGGACTGTGTCATCACCAAGGATCCTTCCAGATGGAAAATTCTGTAACTCTAAGCCTCTTTGGGGAAGGTACTAGAGTAAGTTCTGTTCTTGTAGTCTATAGGGAGGGCAGGCCAATGTGGAAATTGGGTTTGTCCTGAAGAAAACTGATGTGTGGTATTCAGACCTGGACTGACCTGTCACCCATGGCTCAGACTCACAGCACGGTGCCGCCTGCACTAATATATTACAGTTAGGACGTTTGTACCATGTGAAAAGTGACAGCTTAGATGCTCTGATCCCCAGGAATAGGTTCATCTTTCCTTTTTGCCTTTCCTTTTCCTTGCCAAAGTAGTCTCTGTCCCTGTCTCTTATTTTTTTAAGTCCCTTTTAGCCACGGAACCGGAAGCACACCGATATCCACACATGAGTGGTTTTTATTAAGCTCATACAAGGTGATCAAAAGATAGCTGGTGACCGGCTGCCGACTGTAACATTTGCCTTCCTCTGTGGCACAGCTCCAGTCTGCCAGTCTCCTGTTTGTGGACAACCCCGTGGGCACTGGGTTCAGTTACGTGAAGAAGGACGGCATGTATGCCAAAGACCTTGCCACCGTGGCGTCGGACATGATGGTTCTCCTGGAGTCCTTCTTCAGTTGCCGCCCAGAGTTCCAGGTAAGCAAAGCCTCGGGACCAGTAATGAGGTTAACAGCAGTAACTCTGCATCCACCAGAATAAGCTTCCCCAAGAGTTCAGGGCCCAGCCGATTGCCTCTTTACGCCCCAGGCTGGGTTGTGGGCTTTGGTTTGAGTCATCACTGAAGGAGGTTTTCAGCTCAAAGGAATGACCCTGGAGACAGATTCTAATCAGACGGCATAACCAGATACAGGGAGGGAGGAAGACAATGAGAAGCAGATTTGTCTGGCTGGTGACATCCAGTAGAAATTTGAAATGAATCTGTGTGAATGAAAAGGCATTCAGGATGCTTAGTTCTTTGTCCATTTCTTTTCTTGCTAGACGATTCCATTCTACATTTTCTCAGAGTCCTACGGAGGAAAAATGGCTGCGGGCATTGCACTAGAACTTCATAAGGTGAGAAGGAAGGTGACGGTTGTTTTGGTTGCAGGCAGAAACTGATTGTGTTGCTTTTTGGACTCACCTGGGACTGAGTGGACTGAGTGGGACGTTGTGCGTGCAGAGTAAGAGCAAGTCTGTAATGATAGCCGTGCAGAGTTCCAAAAAGAGCAGTGAAGGCCGCCCTCCCAGACGTCGAACGGGCTGCGAAGCTAGTGTGGAGGGCAGTACGGTGCTGGCATAGCAACAGACAGGTGGGTGAGATGCCACAGGATAAAGGAGCTAGAAACAGGTTTAACGTATGTGTGTGTGTTTATATACATACGTGTCTGTGTGTACTCGTATGTAAAATACATACATGTCATAATTCCATGTGATTATATATAAATAAGATGGCATTTCACAGCATTGGGGAGCAGGTAGAATATTCAGTAAATGGCTGCCCCTTTGGAAAACAGTAAAGTTGAATTCTTGCCTTGCATAAAACATCAATTCCAGATAGATTAACATCTGAACTATAAGAGAACCTGAAACTATGGGAGAAAAGTTGTACGGTCTTGGGTAGGAGATCTTTCCTTCCTGAGATGAAGCACCCAAAAGCCAAAGAGGGTGAGTTTGACATATTTAGACCACTCACAAGTTTAAACCTTCCAGGGTTCTCTACGTAATTTTAAGAGAAAAAGTATATGAATCCATAAATCCACTTAAAAAGGATGATAACTTTTAGAAAATTGACAAAACATACAGACAAGTAATTTATAGACGAAATGCCAATAGCCTGTGGACATATGAATAAATGCTCAAATGTTTTTAGTAAGCCAAACCTATGAGATTTGAAAATATTTAAAAGATTGGTAACGCCCAGTTTTGGTAAGTGCTCTCTTGCCTATTTGGTGAGTATGGAAATTGGCAAATCATTTTAAAAAAACAGTTTGGGAGAATCTGTTAACTTTTAAAATTCATGTGGCCTTTGACCCAGTCATTTCACTTCCAGGATTCAGCTCTGTGGAAATACTTGCACACGTGTGTGTCAGAGGAGGTTTCATACAGCCTTGCTTGTAACGGCTGAAAATTGAAATCTGCTCACAGCTGTTCTGTGTTACTTAAACAAAACAGGTGTACCTTTCCACGATGGAACACTTTGCAGCCTTCATAAAGACTGGTAGTCCTGAAGGGGAAAAAAAAAGAATAGCTTTGTATATATACGTGCATGTGTGTATACATGCATGCTACATGTATGTGCTTGTGAAAGCAAAGAAAGGGGTTGGTTAGGAGGATACGTAACGTGTAAACTGTGGTTAACTAGCAAATATACGGGTGGAAGTGGGGTAGAGGTGTCTTTTTGTGTTTAAATTTTTTTTTAATTTTATTTATTGATTTTAGAGAGACAGAGAGAAAAGAGGGAGACAGAGAAACATCCACTTGTTGCTCCACTTGTTTATGCATCACTGGTTAATTCTTGTGTGTGTTCTGACCAGGAATCGAACCCGCAACCTTGGCGTATCTGGGTGATGCTCTGACCAACTGAGCTACTCAGCCAAGGCCCTGTGTTTAAATTCTTTTTTTAACAGTGAGCTTGTATGAGTTTCACTTTTAATTCTTTATTTTTGAAAATGAACCTTTCATCGAAAGCAGTATATGTGTAGAACAGAAAATTAGAAAACACCGCAGTTAAAGTTTTGCCTTGTTGTCAGGTGGAGTTCTCCACCGTTACCCCTCGGTGTGTATAGCCTTGAAATCTTTTTTCTCCGCTTTCATGAGTCAATACTTTTTTAGCCAGTACAGAGCATATTATATATAATGTCTACAGCCTACTTTCTTCAATCACTGGTCCTCATCTTTCCACTTTATAAAATTTTCATCTCAGGTATTCAGGCTTCTTTGAGGATCCCAGCATGCTCTTTATGGCCAATTTGTTTATACCCCTGGCTGTGACGTCCCTGCGATGTGTGTTCGTCTGGCACAGTCCCTTTTTTATGATCCTGACTTGGTAGAGACCCGACTGCTAAACTTGCATAATGCTGCATTTTCTGGATTTATCAGGGAACATCTTCATGGTGTTATTTTTAAAGATTTTATTTATTTCTTTTTAGAGAGAGGAAGGGAGGGAGAAAGAGAGGGAGAGAAACATCGATTAGTTGCCTCTCACACACCCCCAGCTGGGGACCTGGCCCTCAGCCCAGGCACGTGACCTGACAGGGAATCGAACCAGCGACCTTTCGGTTCACTGGCCGGTGCACCATCCACTAAACCATACCAGCCAGGGTGTTTTCTTATTCTAGATCTCTGAATTGCTGGTGCAGTCACATAATTTCAAATTCCAAAGTTATGAAAGGTATACTATGACAATGCTCTCTCTTGCCACTGTCCCCCGCCCCTAAGGCAACCTGTCACTAGTTTCTTCTGTACCTACTCAGAGGTACGTCGCGCCTGTAAAAGCCGATTCACGTATTTTCTATTTTCCCATTGCTAGACAAATGATAGTAAATACTGTACACTATTCTGTATGTCTCTCTTCAGTTTAACAATGTGCCTTGGAGATCTTTCCAACCAGTTCATAGAGAGCCTCCTCGTGTTTTCTTTAAGTTGCATCATGTGCTGTGGAAATGGCCGGGCTTCATTTAGCCTACCCTATGACATTCAGATTGTTTCCAACTTTCTGCTACTGCATTACTGTTCCAAGAGAAGAAGGGGGCAGAGGAGCATGAGGTCCCAGGCCGGAGTCATCGTCCCACCCTCGAGGGCCTCCTGAGGGGCCTCCTGAGGGGCCTCCCAGCCCTTCAGCGACTGCAGCGTGCACAGTGAGGGAGGCCCCAGGGAGCCCACTGAGCACCTTGTGGGGCATCAGACCTAGGGGCAGACGGGTGGCAGTGCCCCTCCTAAAACACAGGGGCTGCACCAGGCCCCACGCACATCCTGCCGACACCCTTGTGAAAGAAACTCAGCAGTAAATGGTGTCAGAAAAGAGAGTTACTCTTGTTCTCTAGTGGGTGTCTGAGGTCTTCCTGTTGAGGAAGAGATGGAGGCCCCTGAGTCCCCTTGGCAATGGTGTTTCTTGGCTTCTCCTCTTTCAGGCCATTCAGCAAGGGACCATCAAGTGCAACTTTTCTGGAGTTGCTTTGGGTGACTCCTGGATCTCGCCTGTTGGTAAGTACCACATTTTTAGACCTTCTTTCCCTTCCTTTCCCCAGCCTTCCCTGGGACTTGGGGCAGTGGTATCTAGATCAAAGAACAAGGCAGTGGGGTTTCCTGGGTCCTTGGAGAAGTTAACACTGAATGTGTATGCCCAGGGCCATCCGAGAAATGTGAGGATGAGAACTCATTTACAACTGCACCTCCCCTGGGCTGTGGGGATCTGAACTGAATTCTCTTCATTGGATTCTCAGAACAAAAGAATCAAATTTTACAGTAAAAGACATTCTGAAGGCTCTGAGAGGTGGTGGAAGTTGGCCTCTGCCACACAGAATGAATGGCCTGGCCAGGATTCAAACCCAGGCTTGTTTGTCATCTTGCCCCCTCCACCCGCCGGATGTTAGCAGGAGCATTTGGGGTGAAATTCCCATCTCTTGCTCATGTTGGTGATGAGACAAGGTCACCATCAGGTCCTGCCACTCAGGTTCACAGTTTTATAACCTGAGCATCAGCATCCTTGTTGGGAGTGCAGATAAAAGCTGTTTATGCTGCAGACATCCGGGGCATGACTTGAGACACCTGTAGTAGCCATCTTAGTGGGTTACCTCTAACACAGGATGCAAAATCTCAGCCCTGTTGACATTTTGAGACACCTGATTCTTTGTTGTGGGGGGCTCTGCTGTGCCTTGTAGGGTTTTAGCAGCATCTCTGCCCTTAGATGCCAGTGTTTCCACTCCAGTATGACATCACCAAATATTTCCAGACATTCCCAAATGTCGCCTGGGGGACAGAACTACCCCTGGTTGAGAACTACTGTTCTTACCTAACAAAAGCTGACTTTTCACAGACAAAACCAAACTGTAAAGTTAAAAATCAGAAGAGAGTTATGTGAAGGTAGGGAGGAAGGAAGCTGGAACAGAACATGAGGGAACTTTCTAGGCTGTCTGTGCTCTGTCTCTTGATTGGGGTGATTGTGACATGGGAGTGTACGTGTTTACAGAGCCATGTCCCCAATGGATTCAGGATATGCTGGTGCTACTTGGCATGGTTATTTCTTGCCCTCATTCTTGGCATCTCAGAGAATAATGGCATAACCAAGACTCTGAGTCATCATTGAAAAAAGGGCTGCCGCTTGTTTGTCCTTCCTGGAGGGACCTCCCAGGACATCAGGAAGCTGTGGGTGCCTCGATCAGAGGCAGGAGGGTCTGACAGGTTTCTTGACAGATGCCTCACTCAAAATTACACGCACATGTCCTCCTGGGGTCTCATCACAGTTTCACAAGGGCACAAATCACTTTGCATGTGCTTAACTTCATTTAACCCTTACAACAGCTCCAGGGGATGGGGGCTGTTATTATCCTGATTTGGGAGATGGTGAAACTCTGAGAGGTTAAGCAGTTTTTCTAGAGTCACACAGCTAAAGCCAGGACTCGAACCCAGGCAACAGCCAGTGGAACTCATGTACATAACCGTTCACTGCCCTGCCTCCCGAAGACCAGGAAGTTTAACCGCGTGGCCTCACAGGTGCTGTTCATCTTGTCCAAAGTCTTTTTCACCTTGCCATGGCCCACCTCTGCTTATGAATTTTTTTGTCCAGGTCTTACTCTGTCCTTCCAGATCCACCTTGTATGACCCTTGCATCCCAGAGGTACTCCCTTTTTGAGGGAGAAGCACTATTAATTTCATGAACAATTATTAATTGCTTGCTAGGTAGGTAAGTGCTAGGGAACATATAAACACATGTTCCATGTCCTCCAGAAGATCTGCACGGATCAATATGGTAGCCACAGAACTATTTGTGACTATTTAAATTTAAATTAATTAAAATACAATAACATTTTCTTTTTTTGTTTTTAACTTTGATAAAGTCTCATTGATTTTATAAGACTTTCAGTTACTCATGTAGCATTTTTTAAAAGATTTTATTCATTTATCTTTAGAGAGAGGGAGAGGTAGAGAGAAAGAGAAGGAGAGAAACATCGATGTTATCTATCAGTGGGTTGTCTCTTGCCTGCCCCCAGCTGGGGACCTGGCCCACAACCCAGGCATATGCCCTGACTGGGAATCGAACGGGTGGCCTTTCGATTCGCAGGCCAGCACTCAATCCGCTGAGCCACACCAGCCAGGGCACAATACAATTTTCAGTCTTTCAGTTGCACTGTCTACATTTCCAGTGCCTAGTAGTCACGTGGGGCTATTGACGATATTGTTGGACCCCATGGACATAGAACATTTCCATCATTGCGGAAAATTCTGTTGGACATCTCAGGCCTACATCAGAGGTCAGCACACTATGACCTACAAGTCGAGTTGGCCTTGCCACCCTGCTTTGGTAAATGAGTTTTTTATTAGGACAGTCACACCCATTGATTTACATATTGTTTGGAGGCTGCCACAACAAAGTTGAGTAGTTGTGACAGTGACTCGCAAAGCCAAGAATATATACTCTTTGCCCCTTTAGAGAGAAAATTTGTCAGCTCCTGGCCTAGATCAAGCAGGCAGTGGGGTGCAGTGCCAGCTTTCAGACAGTTTAGTGTTTCCGGAAACTAAGACGCTGGCGTAAAGGTTGGCCAGAGAGGGCGGTGGGTAGGTAGGTGCCGCCGGGTACACCTGCGTGGCTCAGGGAGCACGTAAGAGAGTACCAGTCCAATGCGTTGCTATGCAAAGGGCTCCGTGGTTGCTTGAGTTCTGGAAGTGTTAACCGCAGGCTCCACCTCCTTCCTAGGCACACCGAACGCTCCAAGAAGATCTGCAGTAAAGAAATGCATTATGTTTTGCATAACCCTAAAGATATTTCACCGAGGATTTTTTTTCTTTTAATACTTCCATTAAAATTCTGCAGAACTGAGGTTATTTGAAACATAGGTACTTTGAGAGATTTGGCCTTAGGTTACCCTGGAAGGCTTTCAAGCAAAGGAGGGGCATATTTAAATGTACTTTACGACTTGCGATCCTTGATACTGTGTTGGCTGGCACATCTCTAACCTGGCCTCCCGGTGGTAGTGAACTTATCTAAAGCCAGCCCCACTGTTCTCTTGGAGGGCAGGCATTGTCTCACTTATGTTTCTGTCTTATCAAGCTCCTCAGCAGCTTCAGACCCTTTGTAAATTCTCAGTATATTTGTGGAATGGAAATGAACTGATTGGCAGTATAACCACAGACACTTGAATTATGAAATCATTAGTCTTCTTCCTTAATTAGCAACTTGGCAGAAGCTAGTGTCCCCAAATTGGAGGAGCAAGCAGGAAGCAGAACAGAAGTGTGAGGGCGGGGGAAATATCGTCAGCTGTCAAAAAGCCTCAAAGTCTGCAGATAATAGCCTCTGCTGCATAAACACAGCCTGTCGGTGGGGATGCCTTCCCTGGCCGTGACTCACTCACTGGGCCAGATTCATGTGCCATTAGCCCTGAGTCAGCACAGGTGCCCACACCCTCGTCCCACCTTCCAGCCACGGAAACATCAGCTCCTCACCTGCACGGGCCTTGGGGCATGACAGAGCCTTTCGATGTAAAGCCCCAGGGTTTCTTGCTTCTGGCTCTTCCTGCTTTGGGAGGGAGGCCGGTTAGGTTTTCCTTTGGAAGGACGGAGCCATGAGGGACTTATTTTGTGCCTGTGTGGTTTCCTTTAGATTCAGTGCTCTCTTGGGGACCTTACCTGTACAGCATGGTAAGTAGGTGGGGCCTCACCTCTGCACCCTCTGCGGTCTCAGCCCAGCTAACCTTTTCTGGTTCTGTCCTCAGGAAGGACAAAGCTAGCTGAGTGCACCTGTGTGGGTGACACTGCCCCTTGGGGACTTTTAGTCCATATCAAATGGGAGACCCTAAGTAATAGCTGGCCTCGGGGACAAATTTAAAGCAACATCAGCACAGTTATCCCATTTCTCCAGGTACAAGAAACACAAGTTTTTAAATCCCCCCAACTTTTTATTATAAAAATGTTCAACTGTGCAGAAAAGTTGGAAGATCACTGTGAACATCCATATTCCACCACGTAGATAGACTAGGTTAACATTTTGCTATATTTCTTTCATAATAAATATGTGACTTGTGACAGACGCTTTCGTATATAAACTCCCCTTTCTCCTTCCCACTCGTTCTGTCCCCATCCCTAACTGTAGCAAAGCCAGATTCGTGTTCTTGATTTGCATTGCAGTCTCTTCTCGATGACCAAGGTCTGGCAGAAGTGTCTCAGGTTGCAGAGCAGGTCCTGGATGCTGTAAATAAGGAACACTACAAAGAGGCCACCCAGCTGTGGGGAAAAGCAGAAATGCTCGTCGAACAGGTAACAGGGTACACACTCGGGGGCCAGCCCAGTGATGTAGGGCCTGTGGATGTAGGGCCCTTGGTTGGCTTTATCAGGATCAGGGTCTACCCTGAGACTCCCCAGAAATCACGCTAAGTGATAATCTGACCTGTATGAGCAGTGACAGGGTCAGAAAGCCATCCAGGCCTGCAAGCCATGCTTGTCCCTTGACTGAATGTATAGGTTTTATGAGAAACAGTGTGACTTGCAGAGGTGCGTGTTTGGATCCCTGGCAAGTAGCCTTCTGACCCCAGTGAGCCAGAGGGAAGAATGCACTGGTTGCAAACTCACGTGTGCGGGACCCTCTACAGCTGGTTCTCCCTGCAAATGGACGCACAGGCCCGTGATTTCCTCCTGCAGCCTCTGAGCTCCACTCGTGAGCTGCTCGCTGCCCCCAGGAGGCTGGACTGGCTGAGCCTGCTGAGGTGTATTTCTTTCCAGTCTGAGCAAATTTACAGAGAGAAAGCTGCCCTTGAATAAGATGGATGGCCAGGTGCTTTTCTGGTGTTGCAACCTTGATAATGGAGAAATGAAGAAAACGAACAGCTGCATGTACTTCTGTTTCAGAACACAGACGGGGTGAACTTCTATAACATCTTAATGAAAAATGCTCCTACGTCCGCAATGAAGTCAAGCCTAGAATTCACCCAGAGCCACCTAGGTGAGTGAGCCTGGACGCTGCTAGACCCTGTCTCATCTTCTGTGCAAGAGGAAACCAATTTCCTCTTAAGAGCTTTACTTCATTTATTTACTTTAAATGATACTTGACACACAGTATTATACAGGCCTACAACACAGTGATTCAACATTTGTACGCCTTAGAAAGTGCTTCCCACGGCGAGTCTAGTAACCGTCCGTCACCGGACTAAAAAGTTTTACTGATGTATAATTTACGTACCATAGAATCCACCCATTTCAAGTGTCTCTTCAGTGGTTTTTAGTACATTCACAGAGTTGTGCAACCATCACCACAATCCAGTTCTCGGACGTCTCCCAGAAAGAACTTTCATGTCTGTCCGCAGTTGATTCAGCCCCAGGCAACCTCTGCTTTCTGTTCGTCTAGACTGGCCTTTCTAGGCCATCTCACAGAAATGGCATTGTGCAGTAGGTAGTCTTTCGAGTATCTGGCTTTGAAGTTCGCACACCAGCTTCACACGCTGCATTACGATGCCGGTCTTCCCATAGGCTGGATCGAGCTGTCTTTCAGCTGCTCCAGCTTCGCCATGGGTGCCAAGTGCTGGCATCTTCCCTGTGTAAGAGGCGTGTAAATGCTGTGGGAGTCCTCTAGAGTCCACTCTTCACCTGATGTCTTTCGGCCGTGCTGGTCAGTCTCCATGGCCCCAAAGTACTTAAAGTGCCGCAGTCATCACTGATGAATCCTCTCCACTATCAACGTGGTTCTGACTGTCTTCCTCCGTCTGGGGTGAATCAGGCTGATGCTTTTCATTTTGCAGCTGAAAGCCTCCCTCTCACCTGCCGCATCCCCAGCAGCTTGGAAAAGATGTCCCCGGGGTCTCATGTGCACGCCTTTGACTCACTGTGTACCAGTTTGTTTCAGTTCCCCTCTACCAACGCCACGTGAGACACCTGAATCGGGACGACTTGAGTGAGCTCATGAATGGCCCCATCCGAACGAAGCTCAAAATTATTCCTGAGGACTGCTCCTGGGGAGGTAACTTAACGTGACCTACCGAAGTGCCCCTCGCAGAGTTGGAGGGAGGCGAGAGGAGAGGTGCAAATTCGGAGGCCTTCATCTGTAGATTGGGTTTTGTCGGTGGTGATTAACGTCAGCGAGGGGTCAGATTTGGTTCCGAGTAAGGGGTTGGCTGGGGGAGAAATAAAGTGGTTGGTTAGGAGTTGATGATTGAAGCCAGGTGTGGGGGTATGGGATCGTCACACTCTTCTCTGTACAAACTGAAAGTATCAGTTCGAAGTTTTCCGTCATAGCAAATGGAGGTTTAGAAAAGCCATACCCGACCCTGGCCAGGTCGCCCAGTTGGTTAGGGTCTTCCTGATACATCAAGGTTGTGTGTTTGGTCCCTGCTCGGGGTGCACATGAGAATCAACCAGTGAATTCATAAGTGGAACAATGAATTGATGTCTCTTCTCTCTCCCTTCCTCTCTCTCTCTAAATTTAAAAAAAAGGAAAGCCATGCCCAAGGCCACCGTTGGTCACAGGTGTGACTTCTAGACAAAGGTCCTTTTGGAAAGGTTTGACCAGTCTTCTGTGTAGTCCAGGTGTTTACTGCATTCCGGCCTGGAGGCTGTAGTGAGGAAATGTTGGGGTCCTCAGAGACCAAGGCAGGTTGAAATCTTAGCTAAGTTCCTGTTTAATCCTATGGAAAGGCTGGGAGTAAGCGGAACGCCCAGGCTCCTGGAGGGGGAACACTCCAAACTGAAGAGGGTTTTGTTTGTGTCTGAGACACCCCAAAGTCATGGTTGGAGGGTTTCCAGGGTGGCCCCTTGACTGCTGCTGAGAGGCTAAGACTAGACTCTGGCCTTGGCTTCCTTGGGGGACACGGGCCATGCCCGGAACCCGTAGTCAGCAGAAGACTCCTCCTGGGCCTGGCGTCTTCATTTCCTCCTCACCCCTTAGAGTTTTCTAGAAATGAAGAAGAAAGTTAATTAGGCCAAATAAAAAGAATGTGGTGTTGGAGCTGCAAGGGGTGGGGACAACGGTGGGGAGCTGCTGTGCGCTGCAAGGGGAGAGAGAGGTGTATGCAATCACAGGAGGCCGGGGCCCGATCAAGCTCACGTTTTCAGCTCAGCTCCTGTGTTTTGTCTTTATGGTGTGCTTTCCAGGGGCAGCTGTTCTGGTGATGGGGACCCTTTCTCCCTGCCCAGTGAGGCTGGACGGGCCAGGCGACTACTTTTTTCTCAGATGATGCTAATGGAAAACTCCCTTTAGCTCCAGACGTGTCTGTGTATGGAGTGGGAAGGACAGAGTGTCCTTGGCCGATACGCCCAGTGTCTTGAGCTCTGGTTTGTGGTCAGCCTCTGTACTTTGGGGTCAGCCAGGTCTGCATTCATATCCCAGCTTGCTGTCCCCTAGCTGTTTCAACCTGGACCCATTTCTTAGCCTCATTTTCTTTAATGACTGTACAAATTTAAGAGACTTAATAGACATTACCTCCCAGGGTAGTGATGAAGAGGAAATGAGATGTTGCTTATAACGTACGTACTTAGCATAGTGACTGGCTAATAGAAATAAATGTAACTGCTATGGTTGTTATTGCGCAGTATTGTGGTGGTGGTGATGGCGGCGGCAGTCAGGAGTCCCATGGGAATTCTGTACTGGCCGTCTCCTGTCACCTGGGGCTAGTCCTGCGTGTGGTCACTACGTCTTGCCTGGGCCTGGTCCTCCGTGTAACTTTCCTGAGGGCTAGCTCTGAAATTGCTCTGGTTTACCACTAGGGTAGCCCTACTTGTTCAGAACTTACACCTTGGCCCTTGTGGTACCCAGGAAAGGAGGAAGACTATAACGCACACCCACGTTTTTGGCCCATACTTTCAGGAAGAAAAATCTTTTGCTTTAATTTTTTTAATCCAATTATTTATTTATTTATATTTAGAAACAAATCCGATTATTGTACTCCGGGATATTATTTTGCACACAGATATCATTATTGCTTTTTAGAGTTATACTTTTAATGCATAAACGTAAATAAAAGAGTTAAAAACATTTATGTAGATAAGGAATTAGTACTACTCAGGTATAATGTGCATCCTTATTTTTCCCCTCAAAAATTTGGTCACGGCAAAATACGGGGTATTTACTATTTTCATCCTCGCCCAGAGATATGTTTGTTGATGTGAGAGAGAAACATTAGTCAGTCGCCTCCCACATGCGTCCCATCCGGGAATCGAACCCACAACCTAGGCGCGTGTCTTGACTGGGAATCGAACCCGAAACCTTTTGGTGTGTGGGATGACACAACCACCAACTGAAGCACCTGGTCAGGGCCCTAATGAGTATTTTGGAGCCTCCCTGTTTCCCTGGGCATTGCCCTTCTCTAGATTACAGTTCCTCATTAAAAATGCCTTTGCTGTCATCACTGCACTGGAGTGAATAGAGCATGTGTGCTGTTCGTGCGTCCCTTCTGCAGGCCCCGGTTGGTGAGGTATCTGTCATCCAGACTTTGTTAGGTGCTGCCTAGAGCTTACGTGTGGGTGCTGGGGCCCCGGAGGCTCTGGGCTGAAAGGGGTCTCTCATTCTGGCAGATTCCAAGCCGCTACCTCTTTCTGCTTCCTCACACGTAGGCCAGGCTGACAGAGTCTTCCTGAACATGGAGGGGGACTTCATGAAGCCCGTCATCAGCATCGTGGACGAGTTGCTGGAGGCCGGCGTCAACGTGACCGTGTATAACGGACAGCTCGATCTCATCGTGGACACCATGGGTAGGGACCCACTCTCAGTGGCACGTGGAGGTGGTGTCATGGGTTGAACTGGAAGGGAACTGGACTCAGATGTGTCCACCTTGGGGCTGGTGACATTGAAATGCTTGGAAATAACATTGCTGTTATATCCATCTACCCCTGACCTTGACTCTTGGAAAATGGTGGAGCTGCCTGCAGCTGTGACCCCGCAGAGGTCCATCCAGCTTTTGAGGCCCTTAAGTATAATAAAGAAAAGAGCAACACCTAACCCTACCACAAAGATGAAACAGAAGACGTTTTTCTGACCATTGGACAGATGGACTACTACTGAGGGAAAATGTGCAGGGTGAATTAAGACTAAGCCCCAATGACTCTAATCCTGAGAACTCAGGGGAAGTGGTCTTTGGGGAGTCCCTGTCACACTGGCTGCCGCTGCATATCCTCTTCTGGGTTCAGTAGGGCCACGCAGAAACACAGAAGCAGGTTCTCAGAACCAGCAGGAGGTCAAGGTGCATGGTCTGGTGGGTGTGACGTGTTTCTCAAAGTCAGCAGGACTGAATATTTTTATGACTTGTTAGCCCGGGGCACTAAGGACAACATGAAAAAGTTCCGTGTTTCTTCTACACACTGCTTGGGTGATCCACATTTCCATCTCCTAATCCTGAGACTTCTCAGTCCTCTGACAGCCCTGTCCCTTCCAGAGGTCCCCGATTTCCTTCTTGCAGAGCATACAGCAGTAGGAGAGGTAACAGGAAAAACGAGCCGGGCTTTATAGCTCTTAGGTGTCTCTCCATCAGTCTGGGTACCATGAGCAGCTTGCTAAAAGTGCAGAATCTCAGGCTCCACCCAGACCTCCTGAATTAGAGTTTGCATTTTTACAAGGGTGAAGGTTTTTATTGCTTTTTTAAAAAAGATTTTTATTTATTTATTTTCAGAGAGGGAGAGAAACATCAGCTGGTTGCCTCTCGCATGCTCCTAACTGGAGACCTGGCCCACAACCCAGGCACGTGCCCTGACTAGGAATTGAACCAGCAACCTTTCGGTTTGCAGGCCAGCGCTCAGTCCATTAAGCCACTCCAGGCAGGGCTTTATTGCCTTTTTAAAAAAAATTTACAAAATTTATGGGGATGACAGTGGTTAATACGATTATATAGGTTTCAAGTGTACAATTTCTGTAACACCATCTGTACACTGCGTGGTGTGTTCACCAGCCAAAATTAAATCTCCTTTCGTCACCATATATTTGACCCCCTAAATCCTTTTCCACCTCTCTCCACCCGCTTTTCCCTCCAGTAGCCACCATACTGCTGTGTCTGTGAGTTTTTGTTTTATTTGTTGCTTTTAGTTTTATGTCCCACTTACGAGTGAATCCATGTGGTCCTTCACTTTTTTTGTCTGACTGACTTTGCTTAGTAAGATACTTTCGAGGTCCACCCTGTCACAAATGACAGTATTTCATCTTTTCTTGTGGCTGAGTAGTATTGCCTCGAACATGTGTGCCACATCTTCTTTATCCAATTTTCTGTCGAAGGACATTTCCATTGTTCTCCTGTCTTGGCCACCGAGAATAACGCTGCAATGCACACGGGGGTCATATATCCTTATGAATACATGTTCTAACATTTTTCGGGCATAGATACCCAGAAGCAGGGTTGCTGGGTCACATGGCAACTCTATTCTTAATTTTTGAGGAACCACCATGCTGTTTTCCGCAGTGGCTGCACCCCTTTAATTCCCACCAGCAGTGAATGAGGGCTCCTTTTTCTCCACATCCTCTCCGACATTTGTTACTCCCTGCCTTGTTGATAATGGCTGTTCGGACAGGTGTGAGGTCTCATTGTGGTTTTGATTTGAATTTTACAAGGGTGAGCTTTGGTGCGCATTATCGTACTTGGGGAAAAGCCAAGTTCTAGGCCCTAGGTTCTCTTTCTGCTCCACCTAGCAGTTAACGCCAGGCGCTGCTTTGTTTCTCTCGCCAGGTCAGGAGGCCTGGGTGCGGAAACTCAAGTGGGCAGACCTGCCCAAGTTCACTCAGCTGAAGTGGCAGCCCCTGTACAGAGACCCTCTGTCTTCTGAAACGGCTGCTTTCGTCAAGAGCTACAAGAACCTGGCTTTCTACTGGATTCTCAGAGCTGGACACATGGTGAGAGAGAGAATCTGCTTTGGCTCCAGGCTCTGGAGTCATTCTCAGAGGGAAGCCGCAGGCAGTCGGTGACACGTGGGCGCACCACCAGCTGGGGCGGTCTTACAGGAAGTGCGGTGGGATTGGGGGTGTGTTGAGGCCTCTCACAAAATCCTGTCATTCACATTTCATTCCTTTGAGTCTAGAAATTCTCATTTAAAAGAATAATTCCTGCTGAGAGCGTTAAGATGGCCTCTCCATTCTTTACTCTTTAGTTTAAATGAATTTAATGTTATTTCCCTTTTATCAGTTTGTCCTGAGGAACACATGGCCCCAGGGGAGGGAGGGAGAAAGTGCCTTTCCTTGACGTTTTCGGGAAGTGAGGACCAGAGGTTGATATTGGTGAAGCCGAGTTGCCTGTGAGGGCACATGCTGAGGGAGCCTCTTCAAGCAATGTTGGCTTCAGGGGCTCCAGGGTTTCAGTTTGGAAGAGGCTTTGCCTGTAGACACGGGCAGGGAGGCGCTCACACTCCTGCATTTGCAAAGCGAGCCCTCTTTTTTTTTTCTTAGATTTTATTTATTTATGTTTACAGAAAAGGGAAGGAAGGGAGAAAAACATGGATGTGTGAGAGAAATATCTGTTCGTTGCCTCTTGCACGCCCCCAACTGGGTGTCTGGCCCGCAACCCAGGCGTGTGCCCTGACTGGGAATTGAACCGGCGACTCTTTGGTTCGGAGGCCAGCACTCAATCCCCTGAGCCTCACCAGCCAGGGCGCGAGCCCTCTCTTTTCCGTCACGTTGTGTGATGGTTGAGTGGCTGAAGGAGCTGGTGGAGGGCTGAATCCACTGCTGTCACACACGTGTGTGCAGGCACACCCACCCCTACCAAGGTGCCAAAGGTGCCCCCAGCCAGCTGGGGTCTTGCGAGTGGAAACCAATCAGTGTTTCTCTCAAACATCCATGTTTCTCACCCTCTCTTTCTCCCTCCCTTCCCCATCTCTAAAAATAAATAAAATATTTTTGTTTAAGAAGAAAACACTCTGAAAAGAGAATGAAGGCAGCAAGACAGGGTGAAGAGGGCATTTTGTTAATGGCTCTGAGTGTCTGAGCACCTTCAGTGCTGAGAGCACAGGTGGTGTCTTAGCGCTTGTGGCTGATAAGGGAATCGGGTGGGAGGGGCAGGGGGAGGAGCTGACCACAGGCTTGGTCCCTCGGTAGAACTGGAGTTCAGACCCATTTCCTCTTGGTTTGTCACAGAAAGAACAGCGATCAGTTGGGGGCAGCCTTAAAATAGCTCTTAGAGACTGTTATTAAATCATACCCCAACCACTTCCCCTTTAGTTGATTAAATGCCCTTTTGGTAAACACCACCATTCCTGGGAGGCCCTGCAGAAGAATCGGGACAGTGAGTGATGTGCTGTAGAGAATCGCAGAGCCCTGGAATTTCAGGGCTTGGAGTCCTTTACTCGCTAACCCAGTCTTTTCTGGAGGAGAAACTGAGGCCTCTGCCCCTCCCCCTTTTGGCAATATGTGGGAAGGAGATCTTTTTTGTACAGGAATTATTCAGAAACTCTAAGGAAGAAAGGAAACAAAGTTGAATACAACATAAAAATAGGGGTGCCACCCACGCAAAGAGTCTTGTTTGCTTGTTAGTATCTGTTTTCAGTTGTGCAGTAGCTTCCTTCTTGGGCCGTTTTTCTACTCTGTTCCCAGTCTCCAGTGCTTCCTACACAAAGAACTCTGTGGAACAACTGTCCTCAACCTTTTTTGGCACCAGGGACCGGTTTCATGGGAGACAGGGTGGTGGTGGGTACCAGGAGGCAGAGCTCAGGTGAGCTTTGCTCGTGGCCCAGTTACTAACAGGCCACAGACCAGTGTGGTCCAAGGCCCGGGGGTTGGGGACCCCTGCTGTAAAATGTTTGGAGTCTTCTCTTTTCCTAGAACAGGCTGGGCCCTAGCACATAAGCAGAGGCCTTATGAACAAATTGACAGATCAGCCCCACATGGAGACAGTCCTTTCCTAAATGCAGACTTAGGGCCCCTGCCACCCAACAAGGTCGGGGCCCAGAAGAGCTTTTGTCCGGCACAGCGGACATTTCACAGAAATGACCATCTCTTTAAGGGATGCACCGAGGTGCATCTGTCCTCCCAGGTTGCTGACACAGAGTGGGCACTCTTCTGGGTCTCAGGATGCCAGCCCTGAACCCAGCCCCAGGAAGAGAACCAGGAGCACTAACTTGGATACTGCTTTTGGTTCTAGGTTCCTTCCGACCAAGGGGACATGGCTCTGAAGATGATGAAGCTGGTGACTGGGCAAGAGTAGGATGCCTTGGGGCTGGGAAGCCGAGGCAAGCGCATCAAAGCTGCAGGAAGCCCGTTCTGCCCGCAAATCTGACTTGAGCTGTCACTGTGAAGGTCCCTGCCAGCTTCCGCCGAGAACAGACTCACCACCTGTGTGGCAACTTTGAAATCACTTCTGCTTCTGCAAAAGCCTGAGACTTTTTTTAATGGATTTGTTTTTGTCAAAATGAAGGTGTTGAATTACATTAACTTTTTCTTGTTATAAAAGCAACTTACGTGATTTATATTAAAAAGGGTGGGGGGAGGGATATAGGCAAACAACAAAATAAACACCTGCATACTCCCTTCCCTGGGATACGTACTTGCTACCACTCCAGTGTATATCCTTGGCAGTATTTTTTTTTTGCTGTAAATACATTTTTTGGCAGAAATTGAATCATTATTTTACCGCCTACTTTCTTCACACATCACAATGTCATCAGCACCTTTTCACGTCAATAAATGTTCTTGTATAACATTTTTAATGGCTGCTGAGAATTCCATTTTATGGATGTACCATGATTTGTGTACCAAGTGCCCACTTGTTTCCTGTAAGCCATTTTTAGTTTGTTGCTATTATAAACAGTCCTCTAGTGATTCACCCTGATAGTTATATTTTTATGCACATCCCCTTTATTTTCTTACAATAAATTCCTGAATGCATGATTGTTTTAGTCAAAGGATTCCTACATTTCTTTAAAATTAAAACAATGCGTTCAGGACTTTGACGTTCTCATTTGTGGCTCAGGGTCTACATGAGGAATTTGAAAGCTTCTGTGATGCCGTGAAAGGAGCACTACCCCCCATACGCTGTGAGGGCTGAGATTCTGAAAACCAAACAAAATCTGTTCCTGCAGAACGTAGGGACAGAGTTAATAGCAAGTTATACCTTCGTAACCTGCCACTTTGGACCTGAGACTAAAACAGGCTTCCTCAGGCAGAGGCCCCGCACACTTCCCCACAGTTCACCATTACAGAGAGCATCTGTATGCTCTTGGACAAGAAAGAACATGAGAGGCCAGGGTTGGATCCCCCCAGACTCTATCAACACCGCTCTGCTGAGTATCCTTTGCTGGAGACAACTTTAGCTATGAGTATAACCAGTTACTGAGTCTTGTGAGTCCCTCTGGCATTGATTCACAACACCAATTGAGTTCCAGTCTCCAAGGGTCTCTTTTGTTAGAAGTTGTGGATATTGGTTGGGAAGGAATGCAAGTTTGAACATTAGGATGAGTCATACGGCAAATTTCAATGAAGCTAGGGATCTCAAACTTTTTTTACCCCCTAAAGGCAGCCCTTCCCACCCTTCCTGAGAAGGTTAACCTGTTGCCCTAAGATCCTATGACCAATTCCCAGAGGTGCCCAAGGTCCCCCTTCCTGTTGCATTACATCCTCAGCCCACACCTGTGCCTTCATAGGAGTTCCCTATGATCAGTTGACCAGGGAAGAAAAGCCTCAGGCTTGGTTTACAAAGAGTTCGTGATCCGCATGCATCACCTGAGAGTGGACAGCTATAGCACTGAAGTCCCTCTCTGAGGCAGCCCTGACCCGTGGTGGTGAAGGGAGATTCTCCCGGTGGACAGAACTTGGAGCAATGCACCTGTTTCTTCATTTCCCTGGTAGGAGAGGTGGCCAGAAGGAAAGAGATGGTGCCAATTCATAGTTTGGTTGGGTAGTTGGGCTGGGAAGGCACATGACTGGAAAATCAAAAGATCTGAGGAAGAGGTATAAGGACAGACCTTTTTTTTAAAAATAAAGTTGCCAATATTCCTTTTTTTTAAAAAAAGATTTATTTATTTTTAGAGGGGAAGCGGGGGTGGGGAGAAAGAGAGGGAGAGAAACATCAATGTGTGGTTGCCTCACTCACTCCCTACTGGGGACCTGGCCTTCAACCCAGGCATGTGCCCTGACTGGGAATTGAACCAGTGACCCTTTGGCTCATAGGCTGGCATTCAATCCACTGAGCCACACCAGCCAGGGCATGACAGGCCTTTCTGAATGGCAGAGCCTAAAGATACTTGTGTTCTGTTTGAATGCTCAAAGGGTCAAGGAAGATTTTAATAATTAGGTGCATAAGATGACCCATTCTGTAGATATCAGCCTCTCCCAGCAGCTCCTGTGGACTCACGTACAAAGTGGTCGTGGTGACAGTGCCAGAAGGTACGCATGGGCTCAGCAACAGGGACTTTGTATTCACATAGACCGACTTGGCTAAAGCTACTGCCGAGTGCCCAATCTGCCAACAGGCGAGACAACACTGAGACCCTAATATGGCGCCATTGCCCAAAGGGACCAGCCAGCCACCTGGTGTTAGGTTGATTACATTGGACCACTTTCACCATGGAAGAGGCAGCCAATTGTTCTTGCAAGTGTCAATGGAATTGACACTTGCTCTGGACATGGATTTGTCTTCCCTGCCTGTAATGCTTCTCCTAAAACCACCCTCTGTGGCCTTACAGAACGCCCCCTCCACCATCAGGGCATTCACAGCCAATGGAAGGCAGCAGTGGGCTCATGCTCTTGGAGTTCACTGGTCTTACCATGTTCCCCATCATCTTGAAGCAACTGCCATGACAGATGGTTGAATGGCCTTTTGAAGATTCAGTTACAGTGCCAGCTAGGTGGTGACACCTGGCTGGGCTGGGGCAATGTCCTCCAGTAAGTGGCACAGGCTCCAGATCAGCATTGTTTCTCCCATACCCTGGATTTGGGAGTCCAGGAACCAAGGAATAAAAATAAAAATCATTTCTCTCCCTATTAATCCTAGTGATCCAATGGTCAAACTTTTGCTTTCCATCCCTGCAACTTCAGCCTCTGCTGGTCTAGAGGTCTCAGTTAACAAAGGGAAAAATGCTCTCACCAGGAAACACATCAAAGATTGCCTTGAATTGGAACATGAAGCTGCCATCTGGGCCTCTTTGGGTATTGAGTCAACAGGCAAAGTACTGCCTGGGTGACTGGTCCTGACCATCAAGGGGAAATTGGGTTGCTACCACACAGTGGTGCTGGCTGAGAACAAAAGAAATAGGGAATAAGGAGTAGATGATGGTAGTGATACATACTTAGCTGTGACCTTGTAACCAGTTGTAGAAGTGAAGACCATAATCGTTAAGACTATTTCTTCCTTATTTGGAAATGACGACATTTTAACAAATATTAACCGAAATTTTAATCTCATTCCTTCATCTAATTTAAGATGTGCTTATAATAAATAACTTTTTAAAAGATTTTATTTATTTATTTTCAGAGAGAGGGAAAAGGAAGTGAGAGAGAGGGAGAAAAACCTCAATGTGTAAGAGAGCAGTTGCCTCTCGCACACCCCCAAGTGGGGACCTGGCCTGCAACTCAGTCATGTGACCTGACTGGGACTTGAGCCGGCGGCCTTTCAGTTTGCAGGCCGGCACCCAATCCATTCAGCCACACCAGTCAGGGCATAAATAACTTGATATGCAATCCTTTAAGTATAAGATGTCAGGGAGGGAGTATGAATGAGCCAGGAAAAGAATGAACATTCTCCGAAGATGAGAAAGGGACTCTGATGCTCTCATGGGGGGAAGGTTAGGGTGGTTTTGGTTGTGAGAGGGCTAGCTGTGTCGCGTTAAGCAGAAGCACGACTTTGTTCTTGTCTCTGCTTGGAGATGAAGTGTGGCTGAAGGTCGCGTGTGTGGGTGCCAGGTGGATAAGGGATGGATTGTGGATTGGTATCATCACTTCCTATAGAATCTTTACAGAAATGGAGTGTGAAAGGGACTAATGTAGGGGCAGTATCTCGGGTTCTGAATGCTACAGAGTGGAAGAGCATATTTGGGTTGAGGTAAGGCCGACAACTCGCCATGGAACAATCACAGGTGGCTGTTGTTAAAGAGAAAAAACACAGGCCCCAAATGGAGTCACTTGTGTTACAAAGCCCATGACACCAAGCACAGACTCAATACCTGACCTGACTGCAATTCCAGCCTTCTTCGGTCAGTCTGTAATTTTCCATGGAGGAAGCCCAGGTAATCTGCCTTTGTAATAAAGCCTTTGCCTTCCTCTATGGGAAGGTAACCTTGCCTGAAATAAGGCTTTCTTTGTTTTGCTGCTAATTTTGTCTTCCCCGCTTTGTCTGCAAAGCCTCCGCCTTGTGCAGCTTCTCCGAAGCACCTCTCTGCTTGCTAGATGGCATGCTGCCCAAGATTCATGAATCGTTCAATGAAGCCAACCAGATCTTCAAATTTACTCATTTGAATTATTTCTTTCAGAACAGTGTAAGGCCCAGATACACAGCATGTTATTCCTGAGGAAACGGCCAGCCAGATGCCCTAGGTGAAAGCTGCTGTAGGGTCCCTTTACTCTGCAAAGGGTTAACTGACTGTCCCTGTGCATGTTGAGTGAACGCCCCACACGAAGCAGCTGATGTGCTCTGTGTACGAGCCACGTGGGACTGGCGTTCTGACCGTCAGGATATTCACCTGGTGAGTAGGCCCATTCCTCAGGTAAATGCTGTGGTGAAGGGGACCCCTTTCTCCTGGGTACTCTATGTGACCTTAACACTGCAAAATCAGCAATAATTTCAGAAGCACGTTGAATCTGCTCTCTCAGCTTCCCCTCATGAGTTTTACAGATTCTAATAAAAACATTAGATTAATTAACAAGAGAATGAGGAGAGGCAAGGGGGAGGGTCAAGGAGCGCATCCCAGCAGAAATAGACAGGAAGATGAACCCCCAGCCCCCCAAATCACTGACTATGGCCAGTCCCCCCTCAGCCACAGCTCAGCCACGTTCCCCCCTCCCATGCTATTCTGAAGCAAATTCCAGAGATCACATTATGCACGACATTTCTGTATGACTCTTTATGAGATAGAGACACTAAAAACTCCAGAGGGCCCCTGAAAACGTTGAGGAGTGAAGTCACCACTTTCCCACCATTTCAAGATCAACTTCTATTTTAAGCCACTGGTTGGTTGGGTTTTCTACCACGGACAGCCAAACTGAAGTTTAGAATTTTAACACAGTGTGGTTTTAGAAATGAAGAATGGGGTTGGGGACTGGGTGAGAAGGATGAAGGGATTAAGCAAAGAAAAAAAGATCCCCCCCAAAAAGAAAGAAAGACTTATGGACACAACAGTATGGTCATTACTAGTGGGAAGGGGGGTGGGGGAAGGTAGGAGAAGGTCAAAGGGACAAGTGGAAGGAGACTTGGGGTGGTGAACCCACAATACAATATACAGATGATGTATTGAAGAATTGTACACCTGCAACCTATATAATTTTATTAACCAATGTCACCCCAGTAAATTCAATTAAAAGAAAAGACTTCCAGGGAGGTCTCCACGCCCTTACAGCCATATCTCCAGTGATTCCTGAGACGTCTCTGCACATTCTGTGACTACTCAATGCCAATATCGATGGGCGATGGAAAACAGCCTTTGCCAGCACTGCAGTGAACGGTGTGGGGCGAAGATACGCTCAGTGGTGTTTAGGAAAGCAGACACCGACCCCACCGAGAGGGCAGGAGAGCTCCCAGAGGATGAGGTGGAACAGGTGATCACTGTGATGCAGAGCCCATGCCAGCACAGGACCCCAGACTGGTTCTTGCACAGACAGAAGGATCAGAAGGATGGAACCTACAGCCAGATCCCGGCCAGTGGTCTGGACAACAAGCTTCATGAAGACCTGGAGCAGCTGGGGACAACTCGGGACCACAGAGGGCTGCGCCACTTCTGGGGACTTCATGTTCGAGGCCAGCACACCAAGACCACGGGCTGCCAGGGTTGAACAGTGGGTGTGTCCACAAAAAAATAAAGCTGGAGGCCTTGTCTGCTAATAAATAGCTTATACGCCTGTGGGGGGGGGCGGGGGAGATAAGAAAGGAAACTGGGAATGGCATTGCTACACTCTTTTTCCCAAACCCGGGGAAGTTGAGAATCCATGCCATGGGAAGCAGCGTTTCAAATCAAATGTACTTTGAGACCATGCCTTTCAGTTTGGCCTCTGAATTATTCCTGATCCCAACACAAAATAAAACTTTAGTATCAGCAGCAGGAAACTCCAAGTGAAAGTCCACATGCATGACATCCGACCTCCAATTTAGTTGCCTCATGTGTGAAGGAAGACAAGGGAGTTGGGGCAGGGTAAGGATCTCCCAGTTTATCTTGTTAACAGAGATTGCTGGCCCGGCTGCCAGGATGATGAAAAAAGACCCACCTGACAGAATTGCAACTGAAAATAAGGCAGCATTTGGCATCTCTCTGCTCCTAGAAGAATAACCTGTTTTAATTTGCTAAAGCTCAAGTCAAACCCCGAGAAAGAAACCACTGAGAAAATATTTTTAAATAAAAATGCCAATCTAAAAAGGAACAAGCAAAATGCCAAGTCAAAAGAAAGTATTGTTAGCATATACTTTGGTTACAGTAAATGAAATCTGCTGAGAACATGGAATCTTTGGGGCTCCGATCTACACGTGAGGACCGGGGGACCAGGGTTTATTTTGTTCCTCAAAACGTGGTTATTTCAGAGGGCAGCAGAGAGAGTACAACGCCTGGCTGTGATGTTTACCTGCAATCCTGGCACTTGAGTTTTCCTGCCGTTACAATTTGTCAGCAGTTAAAATCAGGGGCAGGCTCAACAAGCTAATAGCTGATTCCAGGTGACTTTCTCCAGGATTAAATATCATCAACAGCATAGCTTAGTTTGACGTCCTTTAATGTACACAATTCTCCTGGAACCAGAGTCCCCTCTTACGGTCCTCTCTGGCAAACCACGGGTCTGGCCAGTTTCTGCAAGATTGCCCGCCCCCTAACTCGCCCTGGATTGAAGCTTCGGGTGCTTGTGCAGCCATCTTCAAAAGAGCTGAAGAGGGGCCATCCAGTCTGTGCCTACAGAGGGCACAGGGTCAGCCCAAGCGAGCTCCCTCCTTCCAGGCTGGGCTACTCCAGTTGGCTGTTGCTCACCTGGGCAAAGCCAGCAAACAGAGCTGAGTGTTGTTTGGGGCAAAGCCTAGCACAGGTAGTCGATCTGTCTCAAAAGAATCATGGAGTGTGTCCCAAAGCCAATGTGACGGAAAAGAAACATGCAACCATCCTCACCCGTTCTATGGTGATGATAAGTAGCTAATCTTCAGCAGGTCACATTAGCCACTTACCTTAGCACGAAGGTTTCCGATGTGATGAGTCTTTTCCCAAATAGCTATTTCATCTCTAGGGTGAATGAGATGGTTGTAGGCCTTGACAGTGAAATCGACACTCTCTTGCAGAAAAAAAAGTCCTGCATTTAACTTTCATTGGTGGTAAGTTTTAGCATTATATTCCAGTATGTTTCACCAGGGTAACAGCTCATTATTACCTTGTGCTTTTTCTTTAAAAGCCACTTACCTGCTACCACAGCACCTGGAAAGTTGCCTTTGTTCCTTACTCACTTTCCCTTTAAGGGTCTGTAGTGTTTCAGCTGGCAGAGTTCCAAGTGCCCTCTGGACTAATTGGCAAGAAGTGAGAATTTTCCAGTTTGGAAGAGAAAGACCCTATTCTCCAGGGAAGGCTCTTCAAGGTAATTGCTTTCTCAGAAATTCCAGCCCCCACCTTTGGCAGCTTTCACCAGAGACAAAGCCCCTTTGCTGTTCCCAGGAGCTAGAAACCCACAGACAGGAAAACAGGAGCTCAGGACAGACTTGCCTGAGACCTCTGAAACCTCTGACCTTTCGAAAGCGAGGATGTGGGGGAAAGGCCAGTGCAGGCACAGGCTGCTGAACTCGCCCTGCCCCCACCCCGCCCCTGACAGGCACAACAACTCCAGCTGGACATTTCCCTGGTCTTTTCTAAGAAGCTTCAGTGAGGGGGTGCATGGGGAGCGGACCTAATACCTTAACCAAGATTCCGAGCAGAGCAGGGGAAGAACGACACTTACTTGGAATAAATAATTTAACAAGCCACCTGGGTTGAAGGGAGGCACCAAAGGAAATGCTGTATGAGAAAATTTGGTGACTAACGTGGGCAAGACTCCAAGAGTGATTTGTGTGTGTCCAGGGGGTGAGTGGGGGGGGGGGGCCGGAGAAGGGGGAATTCCTCTTTGGGACACCACCTGCCACCCCAGGTGAGGAATGTGGGAAAAAGAACAAAGAGGGGGTGACAAACAAATGGGGGGGGTGGCTGGTTGGAAAGAAGCATTGAAGAATAAAATGGTATTGTCATTTCCTCTGAATTATGAACTATCGGTCCCCTCCCCCAGCTCTGTTTTGAAAACTTCAAGGCTGTTGGACACAGGAGATAGGATAGCCCTGGCTGGGGGGCTTGGGGGGGGGGGTGCGGTGTCGGCGCTTTTGTTCCTCTGTGTGTTCACATCACAGTCCTGGAAAACAGCAGAAAGGACATGGCAGCCAAAGTTGTTTTGAGGTGGAGGCTTGAAGTCCTCAAGGTCAAGTCACCAGCTAGATGTGAATTTAGCACTGTCTGACTCAAAAGCTCATGCCTTCATTATCAGGGTGTCCCGTCTCTCCTCCTGCCCCTGGACAAGGCTTTCCAGCTGTCAAATTAATGCCTAGAGCTGCTGGCCCCCATTTCAGGTAAGGGGAGCATAGCACGGGACATACATGCGTGGATGCTGAAGTCAGACTCTCTGGGTTTGAGTCCTAGCTGGGCCATTTACTACTCATGTGACCCTGCACAAGTTGTTCAGTCTCTAAACCTCAATCTCCTCACCCGCCAAAGCAAGATACTGATAGCGCCTTCCTTATGGAGTCAGTGGGGGCAGTAAATGAGACTATGTGCATAAGGATTTTAGCACAAGGCAGTAAACGTTAGCTGTTGTTTTCATCGTCTTGTAACAACGACACAGGGCCATATCAGGAACAACCCTGAAGTCCCGCAGAGCTGAGGTTAGCTTCCTCCCTGTCTGTCTGATCCACAGAAAGAGTTCGCATCCTGGAGCCTGGCATCCTTGTTCCCATCCCCCAGCCCTGACCCTCTGGCTGTGCCCCTCTGGCTGACAAATCACTTACCCGCCCTGTGAGAGACACATCTCATCAGCAGGACGGGTTGCTGGGAGGGGAACTACCATGAAAGCTAGCTGGCCACGTCCTGTCCGTGGGGTATAATGAGGACCCGGTCCAGGGTCTCCCTGCCCTGCTCTGCTGCATCACACACGTATTCCAGACAGCTCTGGGGGCTCCTCGGACATCACGTTCTACCCACGTTCCCATCAGCTGGAGTTAAGCCCACTCTGTGGGACTTATTCCCTCTGTGTTGTCTGGGAACCCAGCTGGCCTCACTCAGGATCTCGCGGGTGAGGCTGGCTGAAATATGACTGGGTCATTTTAGCAATGTTTTGAGAACTGTTGGGATGTTAAACAGACTAACATGGAATAAACTCAGCCAAACACATTTACTATAAGCCAGACGTTTCCCTCTTCCCGCCAGCCTTGGGGAGGTCTCCGTGTTAGCTGCCCCTCCCCAGCTCCCTGGGACCTCCCCGAAGACTTTGTCTTTTGTAACTGTTGCTCCTTCTGAGATGCCAAGACCCCTGTAGCCCCTCCAGATGGCTGGCTTCACCTCAGTGTGTGTTGCATGGGGACCAAGATGTTTAGTTCAGCTGTGACAAGAAAGAGCAATCACAGAACGTTAAAGGACTTGGGAGCATGTGTATCCCTATATATGTGGACAGAAATGCATTGAAAATGCCCTGGAAGACTACACGTGAAGGCTAATGGTGATTCTCTAAATGTGGGATAACATGTTTTGTTTTGTTTTAAACCTGTGCTTTCCAATTTTGTATACAACAACAAGGTATGGCTTTTGCAATAGGGGAAAAATAATTGTTAAAAATAAAAGTGAGCCCTGGCTGGAGAGGCTCAGTGGATTGAGGGCCAGCCTATGAACCAAGAGCATCCGGTTCGATTCCCAGTCTAGGGCACATGCCAGGGTTGTGGGCCAGGTCCCTAGTAGGAGGTATGTGAGAGGCAACCACACATGAATGTTTCTTTCCCTCCCTTCCCCTCTCTCTAAAAATAAATAAATAAAATCTTTAAAAAAATAAAAGTAATATTCTTAGCTAGAAAATTCATCCACCAAATACTTACCAAGCCTGTGCTGGGCTTGGCACTGACTGAACAAGAGAGATAAGATCCCTGCACTCAGAGAAATTAAGGAAGACACAAATAAATGGAAGCATATACTGTGTTCATGGATTGGAAGAATTAATATCATTAAAATATTCATCCTACTCTAAGTAATCTATAGATTCAATGCAATCCTTATCAAAATACCAAACAAATATTTCACACAAAAAAAGATCCCTGCACTCAAAGAAACTGCAGCAAACTGAGGGAAACCTTTACCGAACGAAGAGATAAGTCATGACAAATGGGGGTGCATGTGGCTGAAGAAGTGACCTGAGTGCTGTGGCCGAGAGTTGTGGGTGAGGCTGCGAGTGAGGCAGCCTAACTGAGATGGCAGTCACAGGTGATGTTTAGGCTCAGCCCTGAAGGAGGAAAAGGAGCCTGCCGTGTAGAGATGGGTTAGGAGAGTTCTAAACCCAGCAGGGTCCAAGGGGTGGTGCTGAGACAAGAAAGAGCTTGAAGTGGGAGGGAGCGTGAGGGGGGTGGAGGTGAGGCTGCAGGGAGGGCTGGGGCCAGCTTATGCAAAGCCTGTAAACCCTGATAATGCACGAGGAAGCCAATTAGGAGGCGCTGGAGAGAGATGAGGCGGGGTGGTACTGGTGGAGATGGAAAGTGGGTGGATTTCAGGCTTTGTTTTTTCTTCTGAAGGAAGAATAGATACAACATGATGTTGGACTGGAAATGGGGAATAGGAGAGAAGGAGGTGCACAGATGGCTTCCCATTCTCTCCCTTGGAATTATTTACTGAAGCGAGACAGCTGTGGGAGGAACAGGTTTGGGCATGTTCAACTTCAGGTGTCTGGTTTTATGGAAAGGGTGGCATTTGGGGGTGGCTCGGGCCTCCGACGTGGTCAAGTCCAGTGCAAACAAGAGGTGCAGTGCACCGATTTGTTTTGGCATAATTTAACAGCTTCACAGAGTTTTATCTCCTTCTTTATAGAACTGTTAAGGGTCTAAACAAGTCATGTGAATTTTTGAATTGTACTTTGTGTGTGGCAGTGTGTGCCATGGTGGCACTTGGTAGTTTGGGGTTTCATAAAGATAATGGGGTGTAGCCCCCATGAATGTCCACAGTCTACTACGGACACAACAGACAATGTATTGAAAGAACCTCTGATAAAACTTTATGGAAAATGACTATTTGGTATGTAATCTGTGAGCAGACAATAGTTATCTTTTATCAGCACTTGCTATGTACTGCGCATCCTGTTACACACTCTATAAACAACATCCCGTCTGAGCCCCACATTTTTTGTCATCCACCTTATATGTGAGAAAAAAGGCTCCGAAGGGGTCACTTGCCCAGTGCCACAGGGCCAGCAGCGGGGAGAGTCTGGGCTGACTAGAAAGCTTGGGCTTCTGTAAAGCAGATGTTGTCCTTGGTTACAGAATGGGTTATCCGGGAAGCATGGGCTATGATGGGGTTGAGAATGGAAAGGTTTAGTAGCAAGTGATACTCAGGGACAGATAAGACTCCAAAGCAGACCTGTCAAAGTCTCTGCCGGCCCAGCATGGGGCCTGAAGCAAAGCCCTCCCATCAGAGGGGTCATGTGTTAGGCAGAGATGCCTAGGTCCTGGACCCACTCTCCCAGCTCACCTGTTGGCTGAGGACAGCACTCCAAGAAGAGCATGATCTCAGCTTGAAAGCTGGGCTGAGTCCCAGAGGCCATCAGTTAACGGTACCCCTTGTATTTGGGCAGCAGTCCATCCTTAAGGGGGATCTGAGCAGTGCATCCTCTCACCCACCCCATGCTCCAAAAATTGCCGGCACTCCTTCACCCAAGAAAAGGCAGTGCATTTGTTATCCGTTGCTATGCAACAAATTGTCCCAAAATGTAGTAGCTTAAAACAACAAACGTGTGATCTCCCAGTTTCTGGGGGTCAAGAATCTAGGCGGGGCTGGGGGTCTCTGGCTGAAGGTCTTACATGAAGTTATAGCCAAGCTGAGGCTGCTGTCTCATCTGAAGGCTGAGCTGGAGGAAGAATACCTTCTAAGCTCACATACGTGGTGGTTGGCAGGCCATGGGCCCTCATCACATGGGCTTATCCATAGGACTATGACACAGTAGCTGAGCAACCCAAGAGACAGTAAGAAAGGTGCCTCAAAGTAGAAGTCATAGCCTTTCATAATCTAATCTTGGAAGCGACCTCCCATCACTTCTGCCTCATTCTATTTGTTAGAAGCAAGTCAATAAATCCACTCCATACTCAGGGGATATACAAGTACAAGTATACCAGGAGGTGGGTATCATTGGTGGCCAGTTTAGAGGCTGCCCACCATCGGCAGGTGCCTATTCAAATAAACAACATCCATAACAATAATAATTTTAGCTACATTGCTCTGAGTCAGGTGTTGTCTTCTAGGTCCTTACATACCTCTTCTCACCATAACCCCTTTACTCTTCCAAGGTTCATCAGGTGCCAGGCCCTCTTGAGTTGCTCAGAATAGAGTGAATGGCAAATGAAGCGTACTCTCTGCTCTTGAGGGGCTCCTGTCCAGAGGCATAATTTGTTCCAATTAGGCAAAGAAGGAAAAGCCAAGGCACACAGTCGGTAAGTAAAGTGGTCGAGCTAGGAGGCCAGAGCTGGTCTGTGTGACTTCAAGGCCGGTCGTTTTCCTGAAGACCAAGTACTCCTGAGTCCACAGCCTATAACATTGCCAGTCTAAGAACAACCGTGAGGGAGGAGCAAGGCACAAAGAACACATGCAGTATCATCTCATTTATAGGGGCTTGTTCGGCAGCACCCAAACAGCAGTGACACCAACGAGAAAAGGAAGGACCTTACTTCTCCAAGTTAGGACAGTGGCCATCTCTGGAGGAAGAGGGAAATGTGATGGGGAAGGGGTTTCTGGGTGGCTGAATGCTCTTAGAGACATGGTGGCTGGTTGTGGGGTGGCCAGCTCATAGAGATGCATTAAACTGCACATGTGTGTTTTATTTACTCCTCTGTATGCGTGCGTGACATATCTTACAATAAATAAAGTTACAATGAAAACAATTGTGACAAACGGGACACTCTTGGCCAGGTGCAGGCACCTGCGGTGGCAGGTAAAGAGCTGTTTTTTCAGAGACACAAGGAGCATCAGGTTTTTCTTGCCTTCGGCAAATCTCCCAGTTGGCTTTGCAGCTCTCCGATATGTTCTTAAGGTGTGTCGCACCCAAAAGAAACTCTGAGGAGGGCTGTGCTTGGTGAGATCATGTTGCCAGTTGATACAACGCGTCTGAGCAAGTTGGCTTTTCTCCCCCTATTCCTGAAAGGGCTGCTGAAGAGTGAAACCCGATTCACGTTGTAACAACAGCCACTTAGATCCTGACAACCCAAAGAACAGCTTTGCACAAAAGTGCGGGGAGAGGGGGAAAGCTCACTCCCGGCTTCCTCCAGTTCCCTTTCAGATCCTGTGGAAGAGACAGAGGGGCTTGTGGGCTGGGTTCTGCAAAGCCAGGCCAGCTGGAAATACATGAGAGGGATCCAGAAACCAGTCTCTGTTCACTGGGAGAAATGGGGTGGGGAATGGGAGATGTCCTATCGCTCTGGGGACTTTGAACTCATCCCCAGTCCTTGGTCAGACGAAGCTTTGCTTTCTAACTTCCCAGCCCTAGACACCCCTAGTCCATGACAGTTCTGTATCTAGACTTAGAGGTTGGCGACCTGTGCCCAAGACGGGATCACATGGAGCTGAGGTGTGCTTTAGGGCCTGGAAGAGCATCTGTCCTCTCTCCAGGGGGCAGCAGGGAGAGGAAGTAGGGTTGCCAGACAGAGTACTGGAGGCCTATTAAATTTGAATCTTATCTGAAATTCAAATCCAACTATCCAACTGAGCATCCTGTATTTTTATTTCCTAAATTTGGCAACCTTAGAGGAGGGTGCTCAGCATGTAGCAAAGGGAGGCACACCTGGGGCAGCTAGCAATTGGTAAGCTTGTTTGATCTGCTTACCATCTCCATTGCCCTCCCTTTCCACAGCCCCTGGGGACGTCCAACTAGTGTGCAGTTTGTACACCTGCTCTACACCGGATAATTTATAGTATTAAGGAATTATTGTTGATTTTGTTCTATCATAATAGCATTGCCATTATTTTTTTAAAGGAGGTTTTATCTCTTAGAGATGTACACTAAAATATTTATAAGTAAAATAAACTAGCTGATATTTGCTTCAAAATAGTATCAGGAGGGAATATATACTATTAAAAAAATTTTTAAAGGGCAGATCAGCCCTGGCTGGTGTGGCTCAGTGGATTGAGTGCTGGCCAGCTAAACCAGAAAGTCGCCAGTTTGATTCCTAGTCAGGGCACAGGCCTGGGTTGCAGTCCAGGCCCCCAGTTGGTTGGGGGGGGGTGGTGGTGAGGGGCAACCAATCAATGTTTCTCTCCCTCTCTTTCTCTCTCTCTTCCCCTCTCTCTAAAAATAAATAAATAAATAAAAATATTTTTAAACAGGGCAGATCATGGTTGCCTGGGACTGGAGGCAGAGGGGACAGATGGAGTGAAAAGGGGCCCAAGACAACTTGGGGGATGACAGAACTATTCTGTGTTTTGATTATGACATGGTTTCATGGTGTATATGTCTGTTAAATGTCATCAAATTTTATGCTAAAAGGAATGCAGTTTATTGTATGTGAATTTTACCGTAATAAAGGTGTACATGTAATAAAGGCATACCTCAGTTAAAGTACTAGTCAAAAAACAAGAATATGAGAGAAGTGGATGGGGGTGTGCATGAGACAGGGTTAGCCATGGGTCCTGGTTGGTGCGGCAGGTGATGCTTACGCACAAAATTCTTTACCTGGACTGTCTGCTCTTTGAACTATGTTTAAAATTCTCCACAATAAAAAGTTTCTCAAGAAATAAAAATGTAAGACAATAAGAAAAAAAAAAAGAAGAAAATTCCAAATTAGATGGTTTGGAATTTCCCAATAGGGGGAGTTGTTTAAAAAAAACAACATTGGAATTAGATTTGCATGACGTAACCGAATGACTGAGAAAAATTATTATCTGGAAGGACTCTGTGTTCAGTTTTCCTCTAAGTGACTTCAAATTCTCATTGCACATTAATGAAAAAAAATGAGACTCCAAAAATGTGGGAATACCAAATGATGCAGCCACTTGGGAAGACAGTTTTGGCAGTTTCTTACAAAGCTAAACAGTCTTTCCGAATACAATCCAGCAATCATACTCCGTGGAACGAACCCAAATGAGTTGGGAACACAAACCTATACACAAATATTTATAGCAGTTTTATCCATAACTGCCCAAACTTGGAAGCAACCGAGATGTCCTTCAATAGGTAAATGGATGAATGAATTGTTGGGCATTCAGACCATGACATATGATTCAGTGGTAAAAAATAAATGAACCATCAAGCCAAGAGAAGACATGGGGGAACCTTAAATGCACATTGCTAAGTGAAGGAAGCCAGTTTGAAAAGGCTACATACTGTATGATTCTAAGTCTTTGACATTCTGGAAAAGACAAAGATATAGGAGACACAATAGAAAGATCAGGGGTTGTCAGGGGTTTAGTGCGGGGCGGGGGAGGGGAATGGGGGAAGGCATAAAGGAAGTACAGGGGATTTCTAGGGCACTGAAACTATTGTCTGATACTGCATGTGACATTGTGCATCTGTCAAAACCCATGTCAGTGTGTCACACAAAAAATAAGGCTTAATGTAAACAATGGACCTCAGTTAATGGCAATGTATTAATTAACGTTGACTCAATCATTGGAACAATTGTATCACCCTAGTACTAGATGGTAATGAGAAAGTGTGTGTGGGGGGAGAGAGGCCAATGGAAATTCCCTGTACTTCCTGCTCAATTTTTCTGGTAGCCTAAAACTCCTTGAAAAAAAAAAAGCCTGTTTATTTAAAAAAAAATAAAGAAAAACATAAAGAAGGAAAAAAGAAAAGAAAAAGAGGATGGGGGTGAGTGGAGAGTATGGGGGGATAAATGGTGATGGAAAAAAATTTCAATGATTTTTAAAGAAAGAAAGAAAAAATCCAAATTAGATGTTTTGGAATTTCTCCATAAGGGAGAATTACTTTAAAAAAAATAATTGATAGGTGATTTGGTTCGGATAACTATGAATGACTGGAAGAAAACGATTCCTGTCTAGAAGGATTTTACAATTCAGATTTCCTCTGACTCTGCTCCGTTCTCACTGCACATTAATGAGAAAAACTGAGGAAAACACAGGATATTTCTGTGCAAGTGTGCTTGCCAATCTTCCTCTCTTTGTTTCCTCCAGCACCATTTTTTGCACGTAACCATTCTGTTTCTGCTTCCTGTTTTCTGGTTCCAAGGGACTGGGCTCAGAGACACAGAGGGTGGGGCATGCGAGGAACCCTCGGAAAATTTAATGAGGCAGAACTTTGAAATATTAATCCAGCCACACGTACAAACCTCTGCTGATCTGGCTGGGCATTGCCTTGGTGGAAGCTGGGGTACTATGCTGTTAGAAACCTTTCTCCAGCAGGGGTGGCCTCAGTTTTAATTGCTTCTTAACCGTTGGGAACCAGCTTTCCTTTGAAGTGTCTGAGAGAACACACCCAGTTCCCCGGCTTTGCCTAGCTGCGAAAGTGAAAGTTTCTGACTGAACTCCGCTGCTGGGAACTGCCACGAGGAAGAACAAGTTGTGCTTAACTCGAGGGTGCTCCCAAGTGGCTGTGGACCAGCAAGGGTCCCCTGCAGAGAGAGCCAAAGTGCATGAGCCAAACTGTAATGATGGAAGTATCAGTACTGGATACAGAATCCTTGCCTGTAACCTCCACTAGTGGGCTGGATATGCCAGCATCCCAGGGGAAACCAGGCGCGTAGAACCAAAAGCATCATTATGCTTGATCAAAAATTGGACACTAATATTATTTTATAAGAATACCATACATCATATAAGAACACTGTTGGTCTCTGTTAAATACTATTTTTGTTTTGCTGTTTATTCAGTATTTAAAAAATATATATGTTTATTGATTTGTTTTTTAGAGAGAGAGGAAAGGAGAGTGAGAAACATCAACTGGCTACCTCCTGTAGACGCCCCGACCGGGGATCAAACCAGCAATCCGGGTGTGCGTGTGCTGACCAGGAATCGAATCCCCAACCTTTTAGTGAATGGGACGATGTTCCAAACAACTGAGCCACACCAGCCAGGTATTCCGTATTTTAAAGATGAATCACAGTGTTCCTTGTGTATTTTTTGTGTGCGAGTGAGGTTCCACTCTGGGCCAGGACTTGTTTGCAGACATAAATCCCTTAAGTGGCCAAAACTGATCTTGAGGATCAGTTGGGAAACTGTCCCAGCAGGAAGAACACATTTGTCTTTGGACTTAGGATATGAAAACACATAAAAGCTATTTCTACAATTTCTTTCTCCAGCTAAAATAATTTTGCTGTAAAATTAAATACTAAATTTTCTGCCATGCTCATTCAGTGGAAAAATTGTAATTGATTGTAACTATTAATTTGAATTAGAATGCATTTTCTAGGGACCTATTTACACTGTCAGAAGGACGGGACAGACACTTTTCAGGATCACTATCTAATAAGCATAGCAAAGCTGAGAGGTTTCTAGTTTTTGCATTCATTTGCAGCTTTTATACATGCCGTTTTCTTTCTATGTTAATGGGAAAGCCTGACTTGCATTTGGCTTTGAGTCCTGACTTATGAATAATTCTTTTTTTTTAATGGTTCTCATTGTTTCATCAATAATTAGGTCTTCCTTTCTGAAAGAATATGAAGTGTCAGGGATTTCTTCTGAGGTTTTCAAATTGTGGGTTGGAAGATGTTTTTGTTCATTTTTCATTGGGTTAGTAATGAAATCTTTATTAAACAGTTTGAAAGTCCTATCTGTAGATTTTATGTGGGTCACGCTCAGCAGAAGTCTGTCACTTTCATTGTTCCCAGGTTTTCGAAATTTGAGCAGACTGCTTTCTATTTCTTCTCCGAGCTCCACTTTTGTGTTGCCTGTCTCTGTGATGATCTTCTTGACTTGTATTCACTTTCAAAATTATTTCAATAAAGCTGAAATTTATATGTACATTTTTGGAAGAAAACTCACATCCTGTTAACTTTTTAATTAAAATTCATAATCCTAGCATCCCGCAGGCATCTCATGGCCGACGTGCGTCCACCGAATTGCCAATTTGTGCACTGTTTCATGATCATCACATCGAGACCTGCATGTACACAAATTTAAGAGTAACACGAATTATTTAAAGCCACCAAATATTTTTGGCTGTCACTTGCACCTGTGGCGAACACCAGCACCATGTGCCACTGGGGAATACCTCCTCTACAAGAATCTATTCTGAGAGGAAGGGTTTGACAAGTTAATTGGTTTGACTTTTCCTCGGCGCTCCCCCCTCCTAGCCCTCTGAAGCGGAGTCTGGCTCTATGTTAGCAGCAGCACAACCACCGATCTTCATGGCATTTGGTCTCAGTCCTTTTCTGTTTCAAGAACACAGGACTAGACTGGCTGCTGTAGCTCAGTGGATCGAGCGTGGGGCCTGCAAACCAAAAGATTGCAGGTTCGATTCCCAGTCAGGGCACATGCCTGGGTTGCGGGCCAGGTCCCCGGTTGGTGGGGGCTCATGAGAGGCCACCACACACTGATGTTTCTCTCCCTCTCTTTCTCCTTTCCTTCCCCTCACTCTAAAAAATAAATAAACAAAATATTTTTGAAAAAAAAATAAAAGAACACAGGGCTAGAAAGGTAATGAAGCAAGTTCTTGGAACTTGAACAGTGTAAATTGTAAAAAAAAAAAAAGGACAAAAAGTTGCTTGGGGTGTATAGACTGTGCTACGCCAGCACTGAGTGCCAAGTCCCCACTGACAGGCACCTTCCTTTTCTTAATATGCCCATCTGTTGTGTTCGTATGTGTGGGCATCCAAAGCTCAAGGCCCGGGCCCCTTCTGCCTGGGCAAGTTTGGATGTTGTCTTAGGAGCTGGTAAGAGATCTATGGAGAGTGAGATTCTGGGCACAGTAAAGACAGGGAGGAAGATTTGGGAAAGAGGGCAGAGGCAGATTTCCCATTAGACCAATGAAATTTATCTTCAAGTTCCCTCATTTGCACAGATCATTCCAAGACCTATGCTCAGTTTTGTGTTCTTTTTCTTAAAGATGGCCTCCAGTCCACAAAACTTAAGGGCTCTGGCTGGGTAGCTCAGTCAGTTAGAGTGTTGTCCCGATGCACCAAGGTTGGGGGTTCAAACCCCGATCAGAGGACATGCAAGAATCAACCAATGAATGCATCAATAAGTGGAACAACAAATCGATGTTTCTCTCTCTCTGCACCCCCCTTCTTTCCTCTTTCTCTCTAAAATCAATAAATAAAAATTAAAAGGAAAAACTTAAGGCACGATGCCAGGGCCCAAGCCAGGCAGGTTCAGGCCCCCTTCCAACAGCGTCCTGGAGTGCTCAGCAGGAAGCAGAGGCATATGAGCTGGAAGGGCGAGATTCAACCAATCTCGAGAGCAGCACTGATCAGTAGAAATACAATATAAGTCACGTGTCATTTAAAATTTCATAGTTGCTACCTTTGAGCAAGTAAACATAAAGAGGTAAAAATAATTGTAATATATTTAACCCGATGTATCCAAACTATTAACGAAGGCCCTAGAATCCAGGGCGTATTTCACACTTGCAGCACATCTCAGTTCAGACTAGCCACTTTCCAGTTGCTCAGAAGCTGCTTGTGGCTAGGGGCTACCATGTTGGGCAACACGCTCTAGAGAACCCCTCTGTCTCCACCTTCCAGCCAGGGCCTGCTTGGCACTGTGTTAGTTTCCTAGTGCTGCTGTAACAAGTCATCCCGAATTTAGTGGCATAAGAGAACACAAATGCATTCTCTTATAGTTCTGGAGGTGAGAAGTCCAAAATGGGTTTCCTTGGGCTAAGACGTTGATCAGGCTGCCTTCCCTCTGGAGACGCTGTTACCCTGTTTCCTCTAGCTTCTAGAGATTGCCCACCTTCCTCAGCCCATGGTCCCATCACTCCAACATTTGCTTCCACCGTGACATCTCCTTTCTGACCATAACCCTCCTGCATCCCCTGCATAAGGACCCTTGTGATAATGTTGCACCCATACAGACAATCCAGGATCTCATTAATCTCCTCATCTCGAGACCCTTCACTTAATGACACATGCCAAACGCCAACCTTTGCCATGTAAGACAGCATATCCACAGGTTCTGAGAATTAAGATGTTGGTGTCTTTGGAGGGCATTATTTGGCCTACCACAGGTGCTTAGGAGGGGCTGGGGCTTCAAGGGAAAGATGCTAGGGCCTCTAGTCGAAGTAGGGTCAGGACAAGAAGGGATGGCACTATTTTGTTCAGAGTAAGAGCAAAAATGAGCTGATGAAATATCGGGGGATCACTTTGAAAAGTATGTGACTGTCTAACCCTATGCTGTACACCTGAAACTAATGCAAAACAATATTCAGTGTGAGCTGTAATTGAAAAAAGGATAAAAGAGCCCTGACTGGTGTGGCTCAGTTGCTTGGGCATCATCCCACAAACTGAAAGGTCGTAGGTTCAACTCTCAGTCAGGGCACATACCTGCATTGCTGGTCCGGTCCCCACTTGGGGCAACCAATCGATGTTCCTCTCCCTCTCTTTCTCCCTCCGTCCCCTCTCTCTAAAAATAAATAAATAATTCTTAAAGTGTACAATTCCATAAAAAAAGAAAAAAGAATGAGTCCTGGGTGGCGGCTCAGTTGATTGGGCATCATCCTGCAAACCAGAAGGTCGCAGGTTTGATTCCCAGTCAGGGCACACGCCTGGGTTGCGGGTTCAGTCCCCAGTCAGGGCACATACAAAAAGGCAACCAATTGATGTTTTTCTCCCTTTCTTTCCCCCTCCCCTCCTCATTCTCTGAAATCAATGGGCATATCCTTGGGTTAGGAATACAACAAAAAGAGAAAAAAAAAAAGAATGAGCTGAAATTGCATAGGAAGAAATCTGTAGGAAGCTGAAGGTGTTGAGTCTTTGGGGGGAAACCTGGCTCAAAGTCATCCCAACCAGCAGGATTCCGCTTCCCCCCACCCCGTTTTTTGTTTGTTTGTTTGTTTTTTGCCATTTAGGAAAATTGTCACAGTTATAAGTCCTAGAACAGAGCTTCTCTTCCAAGGATCATATCTGTTCCACAAAACCCGGTCCCTCACTCTCTGCAACGCACACACAGCCCCAGGGCCCACATCAGGGGCAGAGTTCTCATGACGTGGTAGAATAGATCATTTAAAAATTAAAATATTTACTGAATGAAAAATAAATATATATTTTATTTTCTTGAAGGAATACTATTAAAATGGGACAGTGGGCTCTCAACCAAGGGATCAGCACATAATAAGTCAACGATATGGTCAAAATGCATCCTAAGAGAAAAGATTGTAAAATCTGTAATCACTTAGAACAGTAAAAGTGTGCCTCTGCAACTTCACTCAAACGGACTCAAATCTGCTCTACGCAATGGCTACACAAGGGGTCCAATGAGCGGTAGTGTGCCTGAACATGCCGTTGAATCAAGCATTTGAGCCACAGCCCAATCTGAGGGCTATAACATGGTCAATGATAACCTTGCTCAACTTGTTAGGGTTCAGGGTGGCTCATACGAGATGATTTAATGACCAAAGATATCTCACAGGTGCCTTTATTTTCTCCTGGACTATTTCCCTGAAGCAAGCAGAGGTATTTAAAACTGCTTCCATGAGTCAGTACATCCAGGGCTTCGTGCATTATTGGTAATGGCAGTCACCCTCGCTAACCTAGTCCAGAGCATTGACAACACAAGGTGCACTGCAAGGGGTGGGGATCTGGAACTTGACACACCCACCCAGGGTATGCCTTGGGAAGGCAGCCCACACGTGTGGGTGTTGGGAGGCTGTCCAGTTTGGCAGGCAGCACACGGAATCTGTGGAGCAAGCCAACGCTAAGTAGTTGTTTCATGTAATAGGAGGCATGAGGATCATCTAATGTGACAAGAGGTGGCTAGAGGGTAGCAACAGAGCAGGTAATTAATTATCACCCTTGGCATTGTTGGTGCCACAATCACTACTTAAAATACTTCTAAGTGACCCCAAAGATCCATGACATGCAGTCACTTGTCACTTTGCCAGGACAAACACCTTAAACACCTGAGCACGTGGGAACTAGTTGAGTGACCAGTATTCCATCTCGTGTGGCATGACTACGATTCTTTGGTAATAGTTGGGCATGCAGAATCTTTTCTTACGTAATTAAAAAATAACAGTCACTGCAGTGGGTTTTTTCCTTCGGAAAACAAAGTCAGCTGCTGATGCTGGTATTAAGCTGAAGAGAGATTCAGTCAGAAAATGGAATGTAACTGAATATCAAATTCAGTTTTGCTGGGCTCTAACAGAAAAGAAGATGAAGAAAGAGGAGGAAGAGGAGGAAACTGGAGAAGCTGAGTATGACCCAAAAATTGGTCCTCAAGGGAGAGTTCAGTTTTTGTGAAATTTGAAAAGGAAGGGAACACGTGATGTGAGGCCATGCACAACAAGCAGATGACTCTGATTCTGGATACCAGCGACCTGGACAAACAACAGAAAGGTTCAAAATGGCTCGGAAGGCCCTGGCTGGATAGGCCAGTTGTTTGGAACTTCATCCCGATGCCCCAGGGTTGCAGGTTTGATACCCAGTTGGGGCACATTCAGGAGTCAACCAATGAAGGCATAAATAAGAGGAACAAGTCAATGCCTCTCTCTCTCTCTCTCCAAAAATCAGTAAGTAAAAAAAATTGTTTTAGCGACTTGAAAGAGTATTGCTCAAGGCTGTCATGGGTTTTGCTGCAGTTGGAAATCAAACTTGTAGAAGCTGATACCAGGAAAGCATGTTTGTAGGTGGCAGCCGTTGCTCAGGCTATAGTTCAGCGGCAGGTCTTGGGTGGGGCTTGGGCAGGGCCTTACTCCTAGGAGGCCTGGAGGGAATGCTCAGTAGATAATCAGAAGGACATTTGTGGTTCCAGGAGCAAGGCAGAAGTCAGCCAACAGAAGCTAGTACAGGGGCAAGAAGTCAAAGCTGATTTCAGAGCAAGCTTCACTTTGTGCCATGTCCTGGAGCCACAAAGTGAACATCCTTAATCTTCCTTTTCTAAAGTTACAATTGGTCTGTTCTGGCTGGGTAGCTCAGTTGGTTAGAACTCATCCTCAAATGCCAATGTTGCGGGATTGATCTCTTGTCAGGTCACAAAAGAAGCAACCAATGAATGCATAAATAAGTAGAACAACAAATCAATCTCTCTCTCTCTCTCTCTTTCCCCCCACCACCCCTCAAATCAATAAAAAAAAAAAATTAAAGTTGCAATTGGTCCTATTGGTCCTAAAGGGTGGAACCTGCAGATTTGGGAGGGGGATTGAGGGCTCTCAGACTTAGAGAAAAGGGCTGCAGAGCTAGGAACTTGCGAGTGTGTGAGGAAACTTGCCCAGTGAAAAGAGCAAGTAGAGGCTCTGGGCCAGACTGTTGCAGACCCCCTGGCCAAGTCACGTGCCGTAGCATCTGGTTCCCCTTCTTTACTGGAGAACCTCTCCACGAAATGGCTGCTTAGATAAAGGTTAGGGCAATTTATACCATGTCAATTTTAATAAGTTGGGATCTACATTTCCCAGAATCCCTTTTCCGATATGGCTCAGGTAGGAGCTGGTGGGAAGAGGAATTTCCATGAGGTTTTTAAGGTGGAGGTGAGTTATCCTCTGAAGGTGAATGGTCAGAAGCCGTAATAGATAGATGCAGAGGTGCCTGTGGGGTCCAGCTCGTCCACATTCTTCTCTGATCCCGATCCACCCTTTCTTACCAATTGCTGACCCTGTTGACAGACAGTGGCCCCCCCCACTCACTGCCAGATGCTGGACAGTAATTTACAAAAGCAATAGCTACCCAGAGCCACAGCTTCCCGCTGACCTCCCATGAGCCTTGCCTTTGCCATCCCTTCTCAGCGCTGGATGTGCCCAGCTTCTCAGGTTGACCAAAATGGTGACCTCCTCTCTGATCCCCAACTCTATGCTTGGTCCTTCATTTCCCCAGCTCCTCCCACCATTGTGTAAGTTAAAGTCCTTATCCCATGACTTGTAGTGTTTCTGCCTTCCTGTATTACTAATAGCCTGTGGAGACTCCTGGGACCTAGAAGCATGGAAGCTTCCACATGCTTACTTATTGTGAAGACTCTCTGCAAGAGGCAGAAAGCCATACTGAACTAAATGAAACAAAAAAGGGGACCTTTATTGGCTCATATCTTCAACCCGTGAAAGTGCAGGGGTGATTAGAGCCAGGGGTTCAAAAGCTATCAGCCTCTTATCTTTTCTGTTATTTTCCTGTTAGCTTTAGTCTGTCCTCTATCAGGAAAAATCAATCAGCCCAGCCTGGGTCATGTGTCCACCACCTGGTCCAATTACAGGCCAGAGAAAGGAGGCATTATAATTGACCCAGCCTGGATGACTGGCCCACCTCTGTGCCTTGGGGTTGTCATCAGAAGAAATGTAGCACAAATGTAGCCACTGGCAGCATTGTGATGAGCCAGGAAGCTACCCTCATTTACATATGCACCCCATTTGGTAAATTAAATTGGGCAATTTGAGTATAAGAAGAGCCCTGTCTAGTTAAGGTATCCAAGATATATGTAGTGATTAGAAGACAGAAATAAGTTACGTAGGCTGCTCATAGACTCTGATGTTACACTAACATGTTTTAAGACCTTTTTGCATTATCCTGGAAACCTTACAAACAACCACCAGGATATTATTGGCCATCCTTAGATGGATAAAACATGTCTCTCTGGAGGCTGGTTAATACAGACAGAAGATATTCTGACAAGGAAAGAGCTGATGCCTTCTTTGTTTTTGGACTTCACAGGATAAGAGAATAAAAGGGTCAGAGGAGAAATGCAAGTCTTAAATAGGAAGCAGAGACAGTGAAAGACGGTGACTATTATTATATCTTTACCACTTCGAGTCTCTCCAACCACAGGGTGTAGACTCTTTCCGCTCGTTGAAGAATTCTTTTGTGTATTTCAGTAAAGACTTTAATTTTCTCCATAGAAGTTTTCACTATATTTTATTTGACTTCTTAGGTAGAATAGAAACTTTGGTCCTATTATAAATGGTATTTCTAAAACTAAACGTCTAATCGTTTGCTATTGGTGTGCAGGAAAGCCATTTTTTTCAAGGATCTTACGTCCAGAAGCTTCAGTGAAATTTCTCATTAGTTCTAAGAGTTTGTCTGGAAAGGTGCTTTAATTTTGTATACATTATATCCTAATTTTCACACAAATTTAATTTTCCTTCGGTGAAAAATTCAAATTAAGTAATGGACCATAATACCCAGCATTAATTTTATCTGCTTTACCAACTTTAACAGCTAGCATTATTTAGCTCTTACTAGGAATCAGATGGGGCATGAAAGTGTTTTGTAAAGAGTCCCCCAGACACAAAGAGGAGGTTTTCATACTTCCTACTTTCTTCTGTTCTCGGAGACTCACAGAGGCCCGGGGAAGACCTACTGAGGCACCTCTCTAACTTGGTTAAATCCTTAGTTTGGTTAATTCCAAACTAATTTCATTGTGAAAACTCTTTTTAAAAAGGTTATTTTTATTTAAGTGTAGTCACAATATTACGTTCGTCGTATTGATTTCAGGTGTATAATGTAGTGATTTGACATCACGGAACCCTTTTTCACGCAATACCCTCCAGCCTTCCGATGAACTGCTTTCTACAAAGAGCACCTTTGGGAGCTGATGGCCTCAGGAAACAGCCATCATGAATGTGGTTAACTGCGGGATTTTCTCAAAGATCTGCTGTCTCTTTCACTATATTATTCTAGGGAAGCTCAGCTGGGTAGAACAAGGCTCTATTTGGTTTTCTTTCTGTTCCTAGTGTTCAGTCCTTCACAATAACACTCTATAATTAATTCCAGCATTATAAAAGAAAGAAAAATGTGGACAGCACATCTCATGAGACTACCCACTACTTCTATCCTCAGGAAAGGGCCCCAGCTGGTCACAGCGGGAGAACGTCCTTGAACTCCCGTCAATATCTTTGGACTGATGTGGAGATGAGGATTTTTTCTGCTTCTGTTATTCCCGCTGCTGAACCCCAGGCCACCCACTCCAACGCCATGTTTCTCCTGTATATGGCACAGAACCACACGTGTCTATCGGCAGAGTTCCGGATTGTGTACACAGCCTATCCATGTATCAGAGTACAACGGAGTATGTGGGAATGGAGGAGGCCCACCCACCAGTAGGAACCGATATTTTATTGGGGGAAAAAAGGTTCCAATTATGTAAGCTCTCCTTGAATTGCTATTTCTGATGAGAGTATTTATTAGATCCTTTGAAAGGACAATGATGAGTGTCTGTCTCAGGGGGTCTCAGCCTGCTGGACATCAAAATCACATGTGGAGCTCTGACACATTTTAAATAACTGGGCCCTATCTGGGAACCTCTGAATTAGAATCTCCAGGGAGAAGCTTAAGCGCTTGTATTTTTAAAGGCTCTGCAATTTATTCTGGCATTTATTATGTGGCTTTTATTTATTTTTACGTGGCCTTTATGTAATAAACCATTTTTCCATATGGCGTTGCCTAAATATTTCTCCTGATTTTGATTTAAAATAATAAAGATTTTTTTAAAGAAAATATATTCATCCCAAACCCATATCCCAAACACTAATAAATTTTTTTGCCATGTCTGGCTTTAGCCCTTGCCAATGTAAAGAAATCTTTGAATTCTAAATTTCTCACTTAGTATTTTATTTTAAAATTTTCCATGCTATCATATAGTGATAATAATTGTCATTTTAGGAATCATACAATATTCCAGGAAGTATTTATTTGTATCATAATTTCCTATAGTATTGAACACTTAAACTGTTTCTCTATTTTTAGTTGTCCTAGAGAAAATGCAGTAAAGAACTTGATGTGTATGGATTTTGCTTTTCTTTTGAATCAATTCCATTGGGATAATTTTCTGGAAATTTGTTTTATATTTCTGGGAATCTGGGTCAAAGGATATGCACGTTTTTTATGACTCTTGTTAATGATTACTAAATTGCTTTCCAAAAGATTGAACAAATTTGCAAAGCTATACCCCAACTCCACAGTGTTATTGCTGAGGTTTTCAGGAAAGGGCAGCCAATCATAGAGGTCTGTGGGGTGGCCCCATGCCAGGTGGAAGAAATGTGTCCAAAAGCACCAGTCTCGAGAATGAAGGTGAAAAAGCTGGTACCAGCAACAGCGTTACAGCACCGCCCAGCTATCTCAGCCACCCGGTGCCAGCGCAGTCCTTGCCTTCTTCCTACTTCTCAGAATAACCCTGGCAGGTTAGATCTTACTGCCCCTCATTTTACAGACGAGGAAGGGGTGGGGAGAGAGGGTTGCTAACTTGCCCGAGGGTGATAGAGAAAGTTAGCGCTGAAATCAGGGACCGAACCCTGTGTTTTATCACCGCCCTGCGTTTCACACCATTGATTTCTGAAGCAGCCACAGAATCTCACCACTTAGATACCTTCTAAGTCACACATTGGCTGTAAAATGGACTATAACATAACAGATGTGGTAGGTTAAACATGCCCACAACCCTCTGCCTCTTCTCCCATCTAGAAGTGGAATGAGGCTGCTTCCCTTGAATCTGGGCTGACCTGGTGACTTCTTTGGACCAATAGAATGTGAACTCAGTGACGCCGCCTAGGTCTGCGCCTACGCAGAGAGAGGTCCAGCTTCCTTGCTGGAGAGGCCATGAGGAGCGGGAAATAAATGCCTGGCCAGCCCAGCTGTTCCCATCATTGAAACTGAGGCACTAGACGTGAGCGATACCATCTTGGATCCTCCAACCGCAGTCACACCACCCAGCTATCAATCCATGGAGCCGAAACAAAACATCCTGATGAGCCAATAATCAGTCATTGTTTTAAGCCATTTTCAGTTTTTGGTATGCAACAACATATCGCTGAAGAAATGCATTTTATTTTAGTGAATGTCAAATGCAAAAGAGTACCAGTGATACACTCAAGCTTCCCTAACTTTTAAGCAAGCAGAATGAAATTCACTTACATTTACCACCCCTCATCCCACCTCGGCACTCACCTCTGCACAGCACTGACCCCGCTGCACACGGCCTTTACCTGTGTTCATGTCTACCTTCCCTCTGAGATTGGGGGTATTCACCTGGGTAACCACGACACCTTCAACAAAGCCTGGCACAAAATAGTCACTCATGCACATTTGTTGAATGAAACTTGACTTGTTCTTGATAGATTGGTGAAAGCACTTGAAAGAGAATATTGCTTTTATTTCTTGAGCTCAGCACTGTGCAAAGTATTTTATATGAATCATCTCATTTCATCTTCACGACCCCCTGAATAGGTCAGGTTACTATCTCCATTTGACAGAGAGGGAAACTGAGAGGCTAGATAAAGTTACTTAAGGTTACATGTGGTTTTTAAAGGACCTATGCTGAGCAACACAATATTTGAGGCTTTGGCAGCAATGAAATAGTTGAAGCCAAAGCAGTGAGGTGCACAAACCCCCAGAGGTCTGGTGGGCTGTGTCTTGTTAGCACAAGCTCTGTTAGGACAAACTCCCAAATGCAGGAATGCCGTGGGGCATGTGCAGGCCACGTCCTGCACAAGGGCATCCAGCCCAAGGGCAGGTAGTGCCTGAAATCCAGACTATGCTATTGCACTCTGCTCACCATGAGACCTGGCACAGAGCTCTGCCTGTCTGGAAGAAGGGACACCTGTTGCGTAATTCACACGGTGCCGCTGTGTGGGCTAGTGGCAGTCCTGGGTAGAACACACTGGTCTGCGGGAAACTGGCGCACCTCATCATACCGAACAAAGAGATTACTAAGAAACTTGCCATGTTTTAGAGTGGAGAGAGCAAGGAAATGGTTCCAGAGAGATGGCAGGGGGAGTGTGCAGGTTGGGGAAAGTGGAAAATTTGGGTGCAGTGTCCAAGCCCCCCATATTGCTATGTGCTCTGCCCTGTCACTCCAAGAGGTGGGTCACCTTGCAAAATGCCTCCCTGCAGTTATCAGAGACTTCTGATCTTGCTGTTTCAAAGCATCTCACCTGCAATGGTGCACAGAAAAGTATGCAAACAATATAAACACTGCACAACAGATTACAAATCACACCAGAGGGGGCTCACTGTAGTCTTCTTATAAAGTCCAAGCCATTCAAACTTCCATAGGCAGGCACCCAACCTGGTCCAGTGGCCTCCTGGGATGATCTCACCAGCTGGGCCAGGAGATATGTCCCGTGGAGTAAAATGAGGTAGGTAACAATCTCTGATTAGTTGTTTCTCCATATGCATGAGCTTGGCTATAGCTGAAGGCCCTAAATTGGTTCCAGGTAGAACTTCATTCATCCTGCCTGAAATAGTTTGCAGACATTCTCAGGCTCCACCTCCAAACTGAACTGCCATGGGAAGAAGCTGGGAAGACTGGGATGGGGGGCGGAGTGCTCTGGGAAATGGCCAGATGTACTCCTACCAGCACCCACTGCGCAGAACCAGAGTTAAGATCTTAAACACAGTATATAGCCGGAAAATTCCCAAGAAGTATGTGGTGGTGATGGTGCCAGAGCCTGGGTGGTACTTATTTGAGGCCCTTCATCATAGCTACTTGGATGGAAGGCATCTTGGGTCCAGAGGGGAGAAAGGGGACAGCCCCTTTGATCACCTGCTGAATGACTTCACATTTCCTTTTACACCTGGCATCTCTGGGTTCAAGACAGAAGGGCACTGTATCAATTACTTAGGGCTGCCGTAACAAACTACCACCAACGGGTGGCTTGAACAACAGAAAGTCATTGACTCACAGTTCTGGAGGGAAGAAGTCCAAATTCAAGGTGTCAGCAGGGCCTTGTTCCCTCTGAGACCCTAAAGGAATCCTTCCTTGCCTCTTCCTTGCTTCTGGTGGTTTGCTGGCAATCTTAGGTATTCTCTGGCTTATAGATGCATAAATCCAATCTTCGGTCATCATATGGTATCCTCCCTGTAGTCACATGACCTTATTCTTATAAGGACACCAGTCATTGTATTACGTACAGGTCCAATCGACTCCAGCCTGACCTCAACTTCACTAATTACATCTGCAACAGCCCTGTGTTTGAATAAGGTCACATTCTGAGGTACTGGTGGTTAGGACTTCAACATCTTTTGCGGGGAGACACAATTCAACCTATTGCTTATATGTTCCTGTACTAAAATGCTTCCTGGACCTCTAGGTCTGCTGCCAGCAGCCGCAGAGTGAGTTGGTGAATCCGTGGCTCCACACAGACTTCTTGGATTAAAATCTTGCTTCTGCTGCTGTGTGACCAGGCACTGTAAAACGGGAATACAGTATAAGAAGAATATCTAGTTTTTGAAACTTGTGGAGGATTAGGACCTGGCAGATTGCTGGGCATTAAGTGCTTTTTAATATTAGCCATTAGTGTTGTTATTCCCCAACTCTTTCCATTAACTTCTCTAGAAGTAGATCATTTATTCTTCCCTGCAGACACAGACGGCCCTGGAGCAGAACCAAATGCCCCTTCAGTTTCAGGTAATAGGGCGTGGGGTGGAGAGAGAGGGATTAGTTTCACTTATTTACTCAGTAAAGCAGGAGTAAAGACAGTTCATATTTGTTAGCACTAAAAAAAAGTTCCTTCTGTAGATGATTCCAATAGGAACGGTAGGACATTTCTCAAATATGTGGCCCCCAAAATCAGAGGGGCCACCAAGACAAGATAGCTGGCTGACTTTTTAAGAAAGAGACTCCCAGGATGATATTTTAATGAATTCCCCCATGGTCCTGTATCAAGTCCTCCCTCAGCTTTTATGAAAGGTTCAGAAACTTCATCATGTTTTGAGTCCCAGAACTGAAAGCCAACTCAAACAAAAAACATTCACGAGATGTTCAAGATGTAGAAAACAGGAGGGCCACTTACATAATTTACAATGATAAAAATTGACCTGTCAGGTGGACCAGTGCCTTCTGTAGGTCAATAACAGCTTCTCTCCTTAGAAAGAATTATCAGAAGGTTGCTTGGTGGGTAGAGTCAGAATGAGGGGCATGAGTTATAGGACTTAATGGAATAATAGTGTCAAGTTCTGATCTGACCACTTCCACTCGTCAGAGAGGGCAGCTTCTTGATTAGATAGAATTGGGTACTTTCTTCCTTAGATGGGAACTGCCCACTTTTTTTTTTTTTTTTGTCTCCTTTGGGTGTTGTTTTCCATCACCTTTTTCTAACTGAAACATTCCTCTTTTAGATAGAATGTTACAGCCTATTTTGCTCCGTTTACTAAATTTTTAATATTTTTTTTTCAGGTTCCTGGTCCGCTCCATTTTCAAGCCAGCAACGGTGAACTCTTTTTCATGCTCCGAATGTCTCTGACGTCTTCTTCTGTCTCATTTCTCTGATCTCTCTCTCTCCTATCACCAGGATCAGAGAATCTGATAGAATCCCTCCATAACTACTTCCACAGAAAAACGCCATACTTATAAAACCATGCGAGCCATTCTGGGGGGTTGGTGGGTGTCCATGAAGCTGTTTTATGAATCCTATGTTAAAATCCATGCCTTAAGTAGACCTTTACCCATTTTTAGTTGGTGTTAAAGTTTAAGCCTAACAATGTAATCTTATCTTCCTTGAGGCCAAATTCTTAGGGTTACCTTCCATCCTCACCTCCCTTCTTATTCCTCCATATTCTAAAATTATGGTAGGGCCACCCTGTGACCTCTGAACTGCTCTAACCTTGTGGCCACCTCCTCAGCTACAGCTGCTGGGTTGATCTGTAGTTGTAAACCCAGGTAATTCTGTCTTCTCACCTCTCCCCCTTTGATTTGGGTCTTGTACTTCCCCTAGTATTCCAGCTATTCCACACCTCTTGTTGTTCCTTCATTCCTTTTATCCTGTCAGGCTTTGCCCACGTCCCCACACATAGGATACGACTGACATATTGATCTCATTTGTCCCTTGTTTCCTGTCCCTCCTCACAACAATATTCATAGCCCCAACAACATGAGTGAGTCTTATTGTTTCCATTTCCAAAATATACCTTGAGTCCAAAGCAGTCTCTTCACACCCATTGCCACGACTCTGCGTTCAGACCAGCATCATTTCTCACCTAGGCTACTGCAGCAGCTCCCCAACTGGTCTCCCTATTTCTATGCTGGTCTTTCTCTAGTTCCTTCTTTCCATAGAAACTACAGATCCCCTTTAAAAACAGAAATTATAGCCCTGACCGCTGTGGCTCAGTTGCTTAGGTGTCATCCCACAAGGTGAAAGTTTGCTACTTTCATTCCAGATCAGGGCACATGCCTCCATTGTAGGCTCAGTCCCTGGTCAGGGCACATACAAGAGGAAACCCATTGATGTTTCTCTCTCACATCGATGTTTCTCTCCCTCTTGTCCCCTCTCTCTAAAAATGAATAAATAACTTCTGGTCAAGATGGAGGCATAGGTAAACACAGCTTGCCTCCCCACACAATCACATCAAAATTACAACTAAATTATAGAACAACCACCACTCAGAGCCATCAGAAATTGAGAATGGAAGTTTGACAATTATGGAATTAAAGAAACCACATCCCTCCAGACTGGTAGGAGGAGTGGAAATATAGAACAGGATGGTCCCACACCCACATGTGGTGGACAAAAAATTTGAGAGGGATAGCTTGGGAGTGAGGAGTTCCATCCCCACATCAGCCCTGCCAACCCAGCCCAGGGTTCCAATGCCAGGAAGATAAATCCCCATAACTTCTGGCTACAAAAACCAGCAGAGATTGAGTCAGTGGAAGAAACTTCTGTAGTCCCAAGCAGTTCCTTTTAAAGAATCTGCATATGGACTTACTCATACTCACTCCCTCTGAGCTCCAGCACTGGAGTAGCAGCTTGAAAGGCACCAGTGGCACACAGGGAGGAACTGAAGTGTCCAGCACCAAGGCGAGGGCTGGGGAGCAACTTTCTCCCAGACAGAACAGCAGGCAGAGGCCATTGCTTCTTTTCTGAGCCCTCCTTTCAACAAGCTACAGAGCCAGCAGGCAAGTACCATATATGAGACTCCATCAACTTGAAAAACAGTTTGCGCCACCCTGGAGATCCCTTGAGGCTCTGCCTCACCCAACTTACTGACCTACCCAAGCTATTAACAGTGGCTTTTCTATATGAATGGCTGGTCTTGGTTCATGCTTCACAACTCCTAAAATTCTCTCAAACAAGCAACAGCTGGCTTCAGCAAGCCTACAGCCTGAATTCCTCTTGCTAATTGGCCACAGACACAGCACTAGTAGTAGTCAGCTTAGGTTCACAGCTTGGCTTCTCCTGGGAATCTCCAAGACCAGCACAAGTAGCAGCCATCTCAGATTGCATTGTAGCTCATGCAGTGTGGCCTTGGGAGGAACACAGGTGAGGGCTGACCTTGGCCCGTACCACCCAGGAAACTCCAGACCCTGCACACCCAGTGGACAGCTACAGACAACATAAGAGGACCACCACCCTTCCCCTCTATAGCCAATCCTCCACAGAAGGTGGATGTTGGTGGTCAGTGGTCATAGCCAGTCCTTGCAACTGACTGGCCTGGGAAAATCCCTCCCATTGACCTGCCAACAGCAATCAAGGCTCAACTACAGGATGAGGGTATACTCAGCCCACATGAAGGATGTACCTCGAGTACCCAGCTTGGGTGATAGAGGAGGCTGTGCCACTGGACCCTACAGGATACCTACTACATTAGGCCATGCTACCAAGACAGGGAGTCATAGCAGTTCTACCTAATATATAGAAACAAACACAGAGAGGCTGCCAGAATGAGGTGACAAAGAAACATGACCCAAATGAAAGAACAGAACAAAACTCCAGAAAAAGAACTAAACAAAATATAAATATGTAATCTATCAGATGCAGAGTTCAAAATACTGGTTATAAGTATGCTCAAGGAACTTAGTGAGGACCTCAACAGCATAAAAAAGATCCAGACAGAAACAAAGGATACACTAATTGAAATAAAGAACACTTTACAGGGAAACAACAGTAGAGTGGATGAAGCCGAGAATCAAATCAATGATTTGGAACACAAGAAAGCAAGAAACAATCAATCAGGAAAAAAAAACAAGAAGAAAAGAGAATAAAAGAAAAAAGAGAGAGAGTAGTGTAAGGAGCCTCTGGGACAAGTTCAAGCATTCCAACATTTGTATTATAGGGGTGCCAGAAGGAGAAGAGAAAGCAAGAAATTGGAAATCTATTTGAAAAATAATAAAAAAAAAAACTTTCCTAATTTGGTGAAGGAAATAGACCTGCAAGTCCAGGAAGCACAAGAGAGCCCCAAAAGAGATGGATGCAAAGTGGCCCACTCCAAGACACATCATAATTAAAATGCCAAAGATTGAAGATAAAGAGAGAATCTTGGAAGCAATAAGAGAAAGGCAGTTACTTACCTACAGGGGAGTTCACATAAGACTGTCAACTGATTCTCAAAAGAAACTTTGCAGGCTAGCAGGAATTGGCAAGAAATACTCAAAGTCATGAAAAGCAGAGACCTATAACCAAGATTGCTCTACCCAGGAAAGCTATTATTTAGAATCAAAGGGCAGATAAAGACTTTCCCAGACAAGGAAAAACTAAAGGAGTTCATCATCACCAAACCATTATTATATGAAATGTTAAAGGGTCTTATTTAGGAAAAAAATCAAAACTATGAACAATAAAATGGCAACAAATACATATCTATCAATTGAATCTAAAAAACAAACTAAGCAAACAAGAAGAACAGAGACAGAATCATGGATATGGAGAGTGTTTTGATGGTTGCCAGATGGGAGGGGGGCTTCAGGGGGATGGGTGAAGAGGTGAGGGCATTAAGAAGTACAAATCGGTAGTCACAGAACAGCTATGGGGATGTAAAGTACACTGTAGGAAATGGAGTAGCCAAAAAAACTTATTTGCATGAGCAAAGGACATGAACAAAGGTGTGGGGATTGCCTAAGGGAGTGGGGGTTACTGGGTGGAGGGGGGCAAAGGGGAAACCACTGGGACAACTGTAATAGGATATTCAATAAAATATAATTTTAAAAAATATAAATAAATAAAATCTTTAAAAAAACTGGAAATTATATTGTCTCACTCTTTACTAAACCTTCTTAAATGGGTGCCCATTTATTCACTAAACACAGTTTTACTGAGTGCCTTGTATGTGCCATGTCCTCAATAATACCCCCTATCATGAAATTAATGCAATATATAGTATGTAGATATTGCTAAGTACTATGAAGAAAAAATAAAGAAGGTGTGAAGGACGGGAAATCATGTACATATTTCCTTTTTTTTTTTTTTTTAAGATTTTATTTATTTATTTTTAGGGGGAGAAGGGAGGGAGAAACATCAATGTATGGTTGCTCCTCCAGCGCCCCCTGCTGGGGACCTGGCCCATAAGTATGTGCCCTGACGGAGAATCAAATGGGCAACTCTGGTTCATACCCTGGCGCTCAATCCAGGGCTTTTTTCAATTTTAAGTAGGAAGCCCAGGAAAGGTTTCACTGAGAATCAGTAGGTGACCTTTGAGCAAAGGACTGGAAAGAGGTGAGGCAATGTGCTCTGCAGAATATTCCAATTGGAGGGAACAGCAAGTGCAAAGGCCTGGCGGCAGAAGCATGCCTGGCTTTGGGGCTGAGTAGAGTAGAATAAAATCCAAGCTTTACTAAGATGGGTTTTGGAATCAATGGTTTATAAGATCACCCAGTTCCCTTGCCACCCCCCAAAAAACCTCCTCCCTCTGCCTCTCCAACCCGCTTTCCCAACACTCTCCCCACTTGACTCTATTTCATCCACATCGATCTCTCAGTTTACCAGAAATTATTTGCTATTTTTGCCTGTGTTGTTGCCTCTGATGGAAACACTCCCCAGTCCTTATTCCCATTTACAGTTTGCAAGGCCAACTCCTTCTTATCCAGTAGGTTTCAGTTGAAATTCACCTCGGGCCATTTCAAACCACAGGACCTATAATGGGTCTCTTGTTATTTTTCTACTTCAGTTTCCTATTTGTTTCCTTCATGGCACTAATCTCACCTTGCAGTTGAGATATGGAGATATATGTATTGATACTTAAAACTCAACAGATAAACGGTATCTCATTGTCATTTAAATTTGCATTTAATCATTAGTGAAGATAAAGCATTTTCCCCAAGTAATGGTTAGTTCTTAGCATGATCTCTTATCTGTATTTTGCTCAATAAATGTTCACTTCAAGTCCCTACGTCTTTAGACGGAGAGCAGCCCTGGCCAGCCAAACCCGTGTCTTGTCAGGGGAAACCTATTCCCAAGTTTCCGGGAGGAGTCAGTGACTCATGGTGATTATCTCTTGGCAGGAAATGTTTCCCAAATCAAACCCATTTAGAGGAAAGTGTTTGTTTCACTTCCACATCATGAAGTTGTGAAAATGGGCGAGAAAGTTGTATTTGCGTGGTGCCATGTACTCCCATTACACAATTGAGCAATACCTGATCATGCATTATAAGATAATGATGGTTACGGGGAAACAAGGGGGGCCCAGCCCCTCACAAGTTCCTCGGTCTTTTCCAGGGGGGGGGGTCTCTGTGCAGAGGCAGGCAAATGATCTAACTGACCCCTCTAGACTGCCCAGAGCCGAAGCAGGTTAATTCCGGGCTGGGCTTGCGAGACAGCTTCGAAGTTCCACGGGATTCGGAACGCTCCACCCAGGCCCTTACCCTGAGACCCGCCGAGATTACAGATAACCTCGCGAGAGCTCGAGCAAGGCCGGGCTGCAGAGGGCGGTGGCGCGCTGTTAGGGGAGCGCCACAGACCGCGCCCCCTCTGGCGCAGCTGGGAGAGGCACAAGCCAGAGAGGTCCGCGGCGCGCACGCGCAGGTGAGCGGGGCGAGAGCGAGGGCTGGAGGGCGGGGGGCGGGGCCTTGCGTTGCGCCGCGGGCACGTCGCTGCGCGTACTCAGTATTTAATGTCTCTGTGTTCCAACGGCCTGGGCGAGCACGTGGGGCAGCGGCCGGAGCGCACCGCTGTGGGGCAGGGCCTCTGGGGCCGAGGAGGGGGTCGGAGGGCGGCGGCGGGCGAGAACCCTGTATCCCGACAGTGGCGGAGGAGCTGGTAAGTTGGATCCGCTGGAGGCGGCTGGCCGCTGGATCACCTGCCGAGGCCTGAGTACGACGCCGTCGGGGTGATGGGGAACCTAGGGTGCAGGTGCGGAGCGCAACATGCGTTCCATGTGTCCTGCATGCCAGAGGCTCCGGACGCCGAGTGCGGGCGGAGGGGCTCCGGCCCGCAGCCTGCTGTCAAGCAGGCCCTCCTTTCCTTTCCGCCTCCTGCGCGCCCCCTCATCTTCCCGGTCTGGATTGTCTGCCCGTCGGCTCCTGCTGACAGATCGCGTGTGCGTGATTGGGGCGGCGCTCTGTAGCCGGGAGGTGACCCCCACGCGCGTCACTATCCTCGGGGGCGGGGGGCGAGGACGCGACTCCCGTGCCATCCTTCTGCAGCTTAACTTTTCCAGAGCGCGCACACCCTCGCGTGAGACAGACCTGAGCGCGTCCCACCCAAGGTCGCCTAACCCACACGCATTTACTTTTCAAAGGTCGTGTGTACCCGGTCTGAGCCGGGAGAGGCGGTGGCGGGGCGTGTTGTGGGCAGGGCTAGGTGCTCAGAAGGGCGAGGAGGTGCTCCAAGACCCGCGGGGCACCCCTTTCTCCCTCCCGAGGGGATAGAGTTGAATTGGTCACTCAGGGACCTCACCCAACTTCTGGGCCCCTTTGGCTCGTCCTAGGTTGCGCCCCTTCTAGGCCCGGCGATGGCAAACCCGAGCAGGTAGCCCAGCTCCTGCGAGTTGTGTGTGGCAAACCCGGGGAAAAGGCTGAACCGGGAGCATGGGCTAGGCGACCGGTTGTGATTGGATCCCTGTTTTGTGTGGAGGGACCGTTAGAACCGAGTTAGGGTCGCGACGTTAAAGGCTTGGTGTCTCTGGAGAGAATTAGTATTTGCAATCCCTTAAAGGGTGTCCAGAGGGGCGGAGGCCATCGGGTCCTGCTTGGTGTCCCCGCTGACTTGCCCCGGGACGCGTAGGTCACGTGTCGCGCTCCGCCGGCACCTTGATACCTTCCTACTGGCAGTCTGGAGGGACTAGGCTAGTTTCGCGGATTCAAGTCTCAAGTGTGCTTGGAGAGGCCGTCGTCTTGGACGCCTCGGCGCGGCCTTTCACCAGTTCCAGTCTTTTTTGCTCTTGGGTACGGTTCCTCCCATTTCCCTTCCAGGGGAGGCATGAGGAAGAAAGGAACTGTTGGTGTTGGGCGGTGTAGAACCGACCCGGACTGCGTGTGAGCCCTGGGCCTTTCGCGATCTTCCTCTCCAGCGGTGATGCCCAGGCTGGTCGAGGTCTTCCCACCCCGCCGCTGCCGCTAACACAAACCCGGTGCACTTCGTTCCAGGTGTGAGTGGAGGCCTCTAAAGCCGGGTAGGGTGCATGGGCAGAACAGTTAGATTAAACTAGCTGTTTTCACCTACTGAAGTTTATTCTATTTGGTGTATAAATTTATCTTCTGCGGGGAAACATGGGCTGTTGGACGCCTGGTACAATCATATCTGTTGATTGGTTTGCTATTATGCTCCCGCCACCCCTTCCCCCTGGCGCAATTCCTGATAAAGGAACACTTCACAATGAGCTATTAATTCTTACAAACAGTGTCCTTACCGTGCTCTTGTAACGAAGTCCTTCCCAACATTAAAAAAAAAAATTTAGAAAGCAAAACTTGGACTCTCAGTAAGCACCACCCACCCATCCTTTTTGCTCTTAAAGGTACAGAGCATCTTTGAAATGAAGAGAGGGCAGCATGCATGGTATGGTCATATATCAGATTCCTCTGCTCTTGGCGTTCAAGTGGCTCACCTGCTTATTTAAGGCTTTCTGAGCACTAGAAACGTGTGATGTTATGTTTTCAGAGCTTTTTGACTTGTGTTGAACCTGTCTTCTTTTACCTCTTAACTAGCTTTATGGGTTCTGGGTAGTGACTCCTGTGTATATTCTCAGAAGTTGTCACTAGGCCAGAGGAGGTCCTCTGGATCCTACAGGTATGCAAATCACCGAAGCTTCAGTGCTGACCTGGATTAAATAGGCTTTATTGTCATGAGTATTGTTAGGTGATGGCCTAGAATTTGCAGGTAACTGATCCTGTCCAAGCCCGTGAGACAGGTCTAATGGATTTGTGTCTTGATGAAGCCCTGTGCGTTACTATGCATTCCATCTCCCAGCTGTATTTGGGGAATACATTCACACGTGGCCACTGCAGGGCGACAGTGAACGCGTTTGTTGTAAGTGGCCCGCTCAGGTGCCAAGTAGATGTGTCTCCAGTATAAGGTTGCTGAGTATCAATATTTTAAAGCAATTTGTTTTGCTAAACCTGGTAACCCAACCTAACGGTGGGCTTTGGACCTGTGTCCTAGCCATCATTTGTGGGTTAAGGCTTTAGCCTTTACAATGTTCCCTCTCCTCATCCTAAAGACAAGTTGAAATAATATATGTGAGACTCGGCATTGTGCATGATAGGTGCTCAAGCATTATTTTTATTCTATCCTAAAGAATCTCTTGAGACTGACATGTTCTCTCGAATCACTTGAGTGATTTGAATTTTGTTAAAAGTACCCTTCCCCCAGCCTCTGGCTTGGAAACTTGGTTGGAAGGAAGAGGAAAACAAATTGACTCCCCCACACTGCCAGCCAGCCTCCTGGCTGTAGCCTGCAACAAACATGATGTGTGCTCATTTTAGGGCTTTGAGGAGTGGGCACCCCAGGTGCCTGGTGAGCTGGTGCCTCCTAGCACATTCTCCCCAAGCCACTCCTCCCTAATCTTCCTGGTGAGTCTAGAATGAGAGGGTTTCTCTGCAGCTCGGTCTGTTGTCCTGTTGTGAGGAAGCCAACAGTTTTGTGTACAAGTTAATGCCTTCAGCTTGCCATGTTGAGGGATATTCCTCTAGTCCCGGGAGGTGCTGAACCCTACGGGCCTCTGGTCCCATTTAAGTCACGTCGTTCTGTTGGAGTTGCTGATGTACACAGGGTGTAATTTAACCCTACTCTTTGCTTCCTAGGTCAAGTTCTGTTCCTTCCATGTCGCTTTCTAGTATCGTGCCTCACTCGGGTTTTAACCCTTGTGGTCACTTAACATTAAGTACCCATTGCATGTGGCACTCCTAAGCAAACCTGCGGGCCCTGGTATCCGATTTTAGAACTGGGCGGTGGAAACCATCAGTGACCGCGTTTTGAGTAGGACAGAGTCTGGCTGGAGAAGTGGCTGGTGAGGATGTGGGAACTAAAATTTAGAGGATGCCTTTTCCTTGACAGTTACTGTGCTGGGTGAGTTGTGAGCAAACGCCTCCCCAATTCTTTAATCCTCACACCTCTGAGTACTATTGAGGGTGAAGGGGGGGGTCATTCAGGATTGTTTCAATGGTGAATAGAAATCCAAACTGAGAGGCAGAGAAACTGGTAAGTGTGGTTTGGAATTAAACTTGGTCTTCTGGAGGGCTTTTGTCAGAAGAACCAAGGCCTAATCAAATCCATGGGCTTTTCTCCTAATCTGTCTGCTTTCTAAGCAGATTGTCCGAGTGAAGGAGTGTGTGTTCTCGTTTAGCATCCTGAGGACTTTCAGTAATGAGTGGCTTTCAAGATGTCCTAATCCTTAACTTTCCTTTCCTCCTACTAAAAGGTTTGTTCTGGCCCTGACTGGTGTGGCTCAGTGGATTGAGCAGCAGCCTCCAAACTAAAAGGTCACCGGTTCAATTCCCAGTTAGGACACTTGCCCTGGTTGTGGCCCAGGTCCCCAGTTTGGGATGTGTGAGAGGCAACCAATCAATGTACCTCTGTCACACTGATGTTTCTCTCCTTCACTTTCTTCCTCCCTTTTCCTCTTTCTGAAAAGTAAATAAATAAAATCTTTAAAAAATAAAAGGTTCATTCTGTCCAGATCCTTGCCATTTGGATGTTTCCACAATCCGGTTTGATAGTTTGCCATAGTCAGTAGTAAACATTCTGTCCCCATCTGGTAATACTGGCTGGCTGCCTTCACATAACCCGCCTCACTGAAGCCCACGCACTTAGGAACAAAGCAGTGTCCCAGGTGAGCTCGGGAAGTAAAGGTACACACTGCTGCAGGCCGATAAGGCTTGTTTTACCACTGGACTTAGCTGGCAGGAGGCCTGGGTTGGGGGTGAGGGGTTGGTATGGCTTTCAGGGGCAAAAGCTGGGTGTGGTTCTGGGCAATTCTTTGGGCACTCTGGGGTCTCAGTTTCTTCAGCTGGTGAAAGGGCGGGTCAGCATCAAAGGCGTTCAGATTCTGCCCGGGAGCCCTGTTAATCTGCATGGCCTGGGGGATGCTGGACGGGCGGAACTGCCCGCAGGGTTGTGCCTGGGGAGGAGGGTGCTGGGCGGGGGTGCAAGGTTCGGTGGATAGTACAAGTCGGACTTGAAAACACCCAATCAACCGTTTTTACGCGCATCTCAAGTTCTCTTAGCTCTAAGGTGCTACTGTGCTGAATATTTTTATATTTCATAATCTCTCTATTCTCATCTAAATCGATTTTTAGGGGAGAGGGTCCAGAGCTCCTTGGCCTATAGGGTAGCAACTAGTCCTGTGTGACTAGTTAAATTTAAGCTGTAAGCATAAAATAAAATTTAAAAATTAGTTTCTTGGTGATGTTAGTCACATTTCAGGTGTGCAGCAGCCTCACGTGGCCAGTGGCTGCAGCACTGAACAGTGCAGGCCCAGAACAGTTTCATCGTCCCAGGAAGCTCTGTCGGAACCTAGTTCTTTGCCCAGCTCTGAAAGCTGAAGCATCACATTTTTGGCTTCGTCTTTCATAGCCACAAACCAAACAGCTTCAGTGACAGCCCTGGCCAGTGTGGCTCAGTTGGGCTATTGTCCCATACACCCAAGGGTTACAGGTTTGATTCCTGGTTACGGCACATGTCTGGGTTATGGGCCACTTACAGTAGGCGGCCCATTGATGTTTCTCTTTCACATCGCTGTTTCTCTCCCTCTCTCTCCCCGTCTGTCTCTCTAAATATCAATGGGCATGTCCTCTGGTGAGGATAAAAAATAAAAATAGATAAAACATTAAAAAAAACCACGGCCTGGTGACAAATTATTTGTCAGCTCTCTCCATGGCACATTAAGAAGCAGGTTGCGGTCTGCCAGTTTGGAGGGCAGTGGTCAGTTAGGAACCAGTTTGAGGAGTAGAGTGAGGGGTGTGGGCATGGGACCTTGAAGCAAAGAGCCAGACACTAAGCCTTGGAAAGTCGTTACGATTTTAGAGCCTGTTTATTATCACAAAGGTCCTTGCTGGTTCTCCAAGGCCGGTGCTCACCGTCCTTGGTTTTCAGATGTCAGCTGACCTATTCGTCCCTCATCCACCTGAATACTTCCTGCAGGGTTCCACTGTGGGCCCTCTGCTAAACAGTTGAAACAAGTGTCACTTTGATCCCACCCACTCCATCGCAGTGTTAGGAGGCCTGTCTTGCAGAAGGCACTGGGAGAGTTGCACTGCAGCGGGAGCCCGAAGCGCTCGTAGGGGGCTAGCTCTGGAGAGTAGGCTCTGTTTCCAGACGGCCCCTCCTCTTGTCTTGGGCGTGCTTAGTTTGAACCCTGCTAGGCTGACCTTTGGCAGACAATGTGAGATCTCTTCTCTCGGAGCCAGATACCCTACATTTCATAATAGACACTTATTAAGCACTTACTATGTACCTGATATCTTAGGAGGTTTCTTTCTAAACTGTTCCCTTTTCAGTCTCTTGCAGCCCTTTGAGGTCAGGTGTTTCGACTTTGTGTGTGAGGAAACTGAGGCCCTGAGGAAGGAGAGCTGACCCCAGGATGCAGGGCTGGGCCGGCTTCGGACCTGTATCAGGGTTTTGTGTCTCTTAGTCCAGCCTTTATGAGATGTTTCTTAGTTACTGCCCTATCAGTGCTCCAGCCTCATGCAGAAAAAGCTGGGTTTTTAAAAGACCAAAACTATCTCACAGGCTGAGTCAGACTGTTAGGTTTTGAGTCATTTCAGCCACATTTCAGCTCTGTGGTAGAGGTATTTGTATTCCATTTTACAGGACATTTTCATTTGACAGGAAACTGAAGTTCAGGATCCTACTCCTTAAGTCTCTTGTCTTTCCAAAGCCCTGTTTTGTCATCAGAATTATGCAACCAGCTGGTGCATTTGAGCTACACAGAGAATGGCTGTGACTAAGAAAGGCTTGTAGGCTGTAGCTGTGCTGGGGGCCCTGGAAAACTGCTCTGAAGGCTTTGGTTTAGCTCAGTGGCCTCATTGAGAGGCAACCTTGAAGGTACTCATTCCCTGGCTAATAATAATACGGCCTGTCAGACCTCACACGGAGGTCACGAGACCATCCCCTGGCCCTCTGCAGTCTGTTGCCTGGCAGTAGCTTGGTCCCTGCCAGTGGAGGCAGCAGGGTTTGTTCAAGCCCAGCCCTCGGCCACACACTGCATTGCCACTCCCACCCCCTTTTCTTCCAACCTTGGCTGGGACAGCAGATCTGAGGGCCAGCTCGGTCGTCTGTAAATCTTCTTGCTCCTCCTTTCTGTCCCTCCAAAGAGAGCAGGAGGGACTTGCCCTGAACTGCCTTGGAAGGAGGCCCGCACTCTGATGGGCCTCCAGCTCTGTCTCTCCTGAGAAAAGCCTCCTTGCTTTGTCCTTTGACTTTGGTGAGGCCCACCCGGCCCAGCGTGTGCTGTCGTGCTATTTTTGGCAGATGGTATCCTTGAGGAGGGCCAAGTGCATGTGGCTTCACTGGGAAGGGCAGGTCCTGGGGCCGAAGCTGCCACTGCTTTCTAATCAGGAAAAGGAGGAGAAGAAAGCCACCCTAGAAACTATCATGGGGTGTTGGTGGAGAGGAGAGGTAGCTGCTGAAGAGGTCCCTGGGGCTGCCTTTTCTATTCTGGATCTGTGCCAGGGGCCCAACCGTGGTTCCTGGGCCAGGCAGGTGTGTCACCGAGGCAGCCCAGTGAGCCCCGAAACCCAGGACTGCTGTCCTGGGGAACGACAGCCCCGTGTTGCCCTGGCAGCCAACTTCTCAGGAAATCAGCCAACCCCACTTTCACGGGAAGTCAGCCAACCTAAGGACGGGCTACTAAGCGGACACGGAAAACTCTAAAACTGGATCCGCGGGCCACGGGAGCACTGGTGCCCTCTGGCCTCAACCAGAGTGAAAACGTCAGGGGAGGCAGAGATGGGCGCTTCAGGAGGAGCTCTCACAGGGCAGCTGGTGGGAAGGGGGCTGGAGACATGAAAAGGGGTCTGACAGATGGGTTCTGTGCCACGCTGCCATCCTTTCTTCTCCTGCCGGTTTTTTTTTGCTCCTCCTTTTCTCTTGGAGCTGGCAACTCCAGCCCATCTATCTGTTTCTGATTAAGAAAGCTTCAAGCCATATAAGGCCCTCTGTTGCCTATGGTTTATATTGGCTGGAGAGCGAGGTTGTTTTTGCAAAGTGTATTTCAAGGAAGTGGCAAGGGCTTATGTGGGGCTGAGTGTGTGCATGTTCCTGTCCTCATCCACTACCCAATCCCCCCCACCCCTCATCGAGGCTAATAAGTGGTGTGACCCCAGGGCTTTGTACGAAAGCATTTGCTAAGAACTCGAAATATCAATAAAGTGTGCCTGTTTGCTCACACCTTATGCACCCGCCATGCTACAGCTACAGAGGCCCCCGTTTCTGGAAAGGTTTGGAATCAGCCTCTGATGATTAGAAACTATAGCCCCGTGGCTATTGGGGCAAGTTGGTCTCCCTCTCTGGAGGAACTGTGGTGAAAGAATTCCTCTGGGTGCCTGACCTTCAGCTGTGCGTCTGTCCGGTGAAGCTGGGGGTCGATTTCTTGGGCAGCAGCCCTCCGACCTCATCTTCAGCTCCCTGTCTTGCTGCCTCTTGAGTCAGCCAAGCTTGTCTGCCTTAGGACTTTGGCGTGTGTTCTCCCTGCCTGGAACTTCCCCCCCTCTCCTTTCCCTGTCCTCTCAGATCTTGGCACGGCTGCCCCTCACTGTTCCAGCTCTGCTGCCACCTCTTGGGAGAGGTGCTCTCTGACCATTCCGTCTCAAGCGCCCCCTCTCCCACACGCCCCTTATCCAGCCTTTCTCTGCCTGGTCCCTCATCACCTAAACCACAGAACACGGAAGAGGATTGAGCAGCTGTTTCTCAGCTCTCCCAGGCAGCACCATTCTAGATGCCCTGGGGTATAGTTAATTCCTCAGGTCTAAGGGATGCCTGGGGCTCAGTTCTCTGAAGCGGTTGAGAGGCTGCAGGTTTATTACGTTTGGTTACTGTGTCTTTGTAGTATCTTGAGATCTGAAATGTGACTCCCTACCTACCCCTCCATCCACATTTGCTTCCTGAGGGCTTCTGCACATTCAGCAGAACCTGGCTCGCAGTGGGGTATTTAGATCTTTATGAAATGACTTAGACCCACGGGGTGGACCTCAGCTGGGTGGGAGCCAGGTGCCCCAGCTCCGAAAGCTCTATCAGTAAGCATGTTCTCTTTGTGATTATTATCAGCAGCGCAATGGGGGTGGGGGGGGGATGGCAGTCTCTGAAGCAAAATTAGCATCAATTGTTACGGGAAAATAAAGCATTAGAAATTTGTACATAGATGAGATGACATACATATTTATTTTGATGGTTAAACATAAAGCTGTATGTTAATAGAGCACCCATTGCTACATAACACTTCAGAATATATTAGTTTTCTAGGAAAGCATTGCTTGTAGGAAGTTTCGATTTTGACCATGTTCAAGGTATGGAAGCACAGCCATTTGCCCTGAGTACCCTTCTACCCTCCCTGTTCTCTTCTGGAGCAGCTGCTTTCATTCTTCTTGTTGTCCTCCCCTACCTCTGTGTTTCCCAGTAGTCCCTTCCTTCCTTCTTTCCTTCCTTCTGTCTTTTCTTCCTTTTCGTGTTATCTCATTTGCCTTTCTAAGGACTTGGCTCACTTCTGTACTTTCTTCCCTCATCCTCAGTGTAGAGGGAGTATGCCTTGTTAGGACACAAATGCTGCTTGCACACTTCTTGTTGCCCTCTCTTCTCTCCTAATTAGCTTTGTCTGGTTTCATCTTCTGTGTCTCTCCCATCAGTTCTCAGACTCTCCCCTGGGCCTCAGCCATCGCTGTCCAGCCCCTCTCATTGGGCTTAAACATACACCTACCAAGCAGCTCCATGTCACTCCTGGGATGCGCCCCATCCCCAGGCTCTGCTTCCCCTTCACCCTGGGAATTCCTTCTCCCCTTCTCTTGTGTGGTGTCTTGAATTGGTGCCCCCTCCTTTCGTGATTTCTTGTCTCATTTTTGTGGAGCCCTTCCTCTAGTAGATTGCTGGGAGTGTGCACGGGTGGGCAGCCACTAAGGGGCAAGCTGATTCATGCACAAGGACGAGCTCCTTTGAAGGTGTGGGTTGGAGCGTGGCCAGAGACCGGAGGGGTGGTGGAAATTGGCAAAGACAGCTAGGCCCCCAGACCCTTTCTCCACAGATCTGGCTTGGCTCTGTGGAGGAGTTGAAATGAGAAGGGGTCTAGGTTTGGGCACCAGGGAGTGGTTAGATGGGTATTGAGTGAAAGCCTGCACACTGAGTGGGGCACCCGGGCTCCCATGGTGCTGGCCCTCAGGCTGCTGGCCTCTCCTCCCCAACCCCGGACCTTCCAACACTCTCATCTGGAGAAGCTGGCAGCCTGGGTCCTGTTTGCCCCCATCCTAGCCAGCACACTTGACCCTTGGACCGAACTTGTTGGTCACTCGGTGGCAGAAGGCGGCAGTAATAGCCCCGCTAGAGAAGTTGTTCGTGTGTTTGGCCCCGGAAAGACTTCATGGTGCCTCGAGGGTGGTGCGTTTGTGTGATTCCTTTCCATCTCCTACTGTGCTTTTACCCTGCAGTTACATGTACTTAATGAACAGAAATTACTTTATGTCTTGATGTGATTTCTCGGTTGGTTATAATGCACTGCTTGTCATTGGGAAAATCGGTGTCTACCTCTTTGCTTTGTCCCGAGCTGTGAAGGGTCTTTGCCTCACACCAACGTTTCTTCTGATGCCTTTTGAAGACATGTTTCATCTTCATCATTTTTAAATAAGCTTGTTGTCTGATCACAACTCCATACCTTTCGGGCAGTCTTGTGTAGTGCTCCGTGCTCATGGGCAGGAACTATGTGTACCCAGGAACATTGCGCTGGCACCCGCTCTATCACCACAGCCATTAGAAATCTGTAGACCACATGCCTGCCCCCCACGTGAAGCAATGGGGAGACCTTTGTGGGAGGTGCTGACTTTTTTCCTTTAGCACTTGTGAAGCCTGGCGAGACTGGGCCTATCACGGGTGGTCGGCCGAGAAGGAAGCAGGCTGGGAAGTTCACACCTGTGTGGTTTCCTCCTTTACCAACTTCTCCAAACTGAGAGTTTAATTTTTAATTGAAATAGAGGAAGAAGAGCTTTTAATTTGAGACTGTGTCCAGAGAGGGGATTCTTCACTTCTGACTCTACTTACCTGGAACTCGTGGTAGCGGGCCTGGGGTTTCCATTCTGGCGGGAGAAGGCTTTACTGAGCAGGCACGCCCACCCGGACATCGTTCGGTGAAGCCCGCAGTCTCCAGGAGAGCAGGCTGTGGTCCAGAAGCAGAGGTCTGGCAGACCTAGCTGCTCTGTGGGGCCGTCACAATGGAAGGTGTGGGGTCCTCCTGGGCAGCAGCACCTCACAGTCCCACTGTGAGCTAATTTGGAATCTTTAGGGTACCAGCATGAATCATAGCTGAGTCAGGCACCCTAAGGATGAGGGTAACAGCCCTGTGAACACCAGGATTGGGCTGAAACAGCACACCCGAGGCATGGCTCCCGTGCTCTGAGTCCTGGGCCCCAGCCATGCTGCTGAGGGTGAGTGGCCCGGCCCGCCATCATCCCCTGCCCTCAGGGGCAGGACCAGACACTGCCCAGCAAGGTGGGCACCGGCCATCTCGGCATTTGTCCAGTTTCCTTCACATCTTGGAACACCCTCTGGAACTGTGCTGCCTACTAGGTAGCCACCAGCTGTATGTATGTGGCTATTTAAATTAACATTAAATATAATTTAAAATTCGGTTTCTCGGTCACACTGATCACGTTTCCAGGGCTCAGAAGCCTCTGTGGCTAAGTGGCTTCCAGTATTGGAATTCATCTGCCACTTGGGCATCAGCCAGGCCTTTGCCTCTTGTGACCTGCTCTGATTGGCCATGTCACAGCTTCCCGTCGCCTGGCAGTAAAGGTCAGGCTCCATTTGCCTGGCTCCGGCCGGCTCTCAGCCCTGCTCCCGGGACTTGCTCTCTTTATTCTGGGCCTGCCCACCCCTGCCACCCCAAAGGCACACTGGGTTTAGAACCTTAACTGGTGTCGCTAACCCACCACTGCGACTTCAGGGAACTCTGGCTGTTTCTGAGACAGCCTTCCTTGGGGTCTCTTTGCCTCTTCCTGAAACTGGGCTTAGCTTGGTGCTAGTGCATGTGTAAGTGAGACACACTGGCTCTTCTGGACTGCGAGCTTCCAGTGGACAGGAGCTTTTTCTCACTGAAACTTAAACACATTTGAATATACGTGCATGTCCTCAACCTGAGGAGGCATTGGGTTCATGCATCCATACGAACCAAGAGGCACTCTTGTTGCCTTTCTCCAGCCAACTTGGAGGTTCAGAGTGAGGGGCATGGGGGTTAGGGTGGGCAGAGGAGAAGGGGAGCGAGCCTTGGCCTGGCCCACAGTCCGTCTATATTCTCTGAATTCAGTGGCAGCAAGTGCTGGGCTTCAGGTTCTGCTCCCTGTTTTTGGAAGACCCTCATCAAGGGGTAAAGCACCCCCATTGGCAAGAACTTGATGTGCCCAGACCTCTAGAGATGGAGTGTCTGGAGCCTCCTTCTGTTGGTGAACACAGAATCCTGGAATAGTGGAAGACGTTCAAATTTCAACTCCCTGGGTGTGGCAAGAATAGGCTCACTGTTGTGAGTGTGCAAAACAGTTTGTCCTTGTATTGTCCTTTATTTTGTATTTATTATTTTCCATACAAACAACTGTGAACCTACTTTTGCCCGCCCCTGTATAAATGTCCAGAACACATAGTGGATGTGACTTCACAGGCCAGTCCCAAGCTCTTTTTCCACAATACCTGCAGCCAAATAGGCTGAGTCACTAGGACCGACACTCCTTGTCTCATTTCCCAGAGCTTTGTTTTCTTGGTTAGCAGAAGGCCCTAGGTTGCAGTGACCAGGCTGGTCATCGGGGTTGGGAGTGAAGCGATTGCTTCTCCAGAGGTGGGCTGTTCTGAGAAGCTGCAGGTTCCTCTGGGAGAGAGAAGGAACCCTTTCCTCTGAGAACCTGGAGTGAGCAGGTGGGCACCACGGTCTTGTGGGACTGAGACATGTGCCTGCCCTCAGCTGTGTGTGACCACTGGGCAACCAGCCAGTGTGCATCTATTTGTGGGTAAATGGACCTGCTAAAAATAAGCAGGCAGCTATTTCATTCCAGCAGATTCAAAATAGCCAAGTCTCCCCCCACCAACTGTCAGCCAGGGCCCTGCATCCTTTCCCCTGATGAGAGGCCGGCCGGCCGGCCTGTGTGGCCTGGGCCTCAGGAGTGGGGGTGGGGGTGGCCACCTTCAGTTAGCTTGTGAGTGGGAAGGCTTTTAGCTCCACACTGTTAAATGCCTCTTATACTTTGAGAGGTTCAGGTTAAAGAGGAAAATAAAGAGCAGAGAGAGCAACTCCTCGAGAGTCTGTTTAAGGGAGGAAGGTAGTAGAGAGCCTTGTAAGGTGGCCCTGAGAATTCAGGAAAAACGGGGACATCCTACACCACCAGTCCAGGCCCGTCTGTCCACGTAACGCAGGGGAAATGGCTCCTTACCTGTTCGCAGGAAGTCTGTTTAACAGAGGTGAGAGTGTCTCGGACAGGACCGTAGGAACTTGAGGGCTAAGGAAGTAGGGGACTTTCCTTGGCTGGTGGGAAGTGGGGCTTCAGTCTCCCGGAGCTGCCGTGAGGTGCCCTCAGTGAAACCCAGCTAGGCTGTCACATCAGCTGTGGGTGGGCGGCCACTGATTCTGGGGCTCCTGGCTCTGTTTTCAGTGGAGATGGTTTGTATCTAATCACAAGTCCCTGGTGGCAAGGAAAAAATAAACCATGGCAGCCCCTCCAGGCTTTGGACCTCTTACCTCTTGTCTCAAGGGCCTGGAGCCCTTCAGTTCCCTGTCCAGGGCAGGTTCTGTCCCTAGAAACGGTGTGGAGAGGAGGGCTTTGCCGGGAGGAACAGTGGCCATTGGCTCTGGTTCCTCAGCATTGGGTCCCTCAGCTCTAGTACAGCATATGAGCTGTAGGCACTGGGGACCCAGGTGGGACATAGTCAGGATTCTGTGGGTTGGGTGACTCGGTGTCAGGGTAGCAGTATTAAATGCCTTCTGGGAGGCCCTCCTGGCATGACAACAGGGGCATCTGGCTAGGAAGTGGTGCAGAAAGTTTCTTAAGCTGTAATACAGCAGCCTGTCTGCAGGGGGCTGTAGGTGGTGGGTCTGGGGACTTAGAGCCTCAGCCTCTGGGAACGTGCTGGACTGGGAGGGCTGGGTGGGTGTCCCTGAGAGCTGCACAGCAGCAGGCCAGGAGCACACGTAGTGGCCCCAGGCAGCTGCTCCGTGTTCAGTGTGAACGAGGACTGGGAGCAGAACAGATGAGGTGACGGAGGCTGGTGACATGGTGGGCCAGGGTCTGGGGTGTGGTGTGGATCTCCTGGGGTGCAGGACCGGGGCCAGACCGGAATGTACAAGTGCTGGGCCTCTGCCTGAGGGCCAGTTTCTGCCATCTCTAGGGCTGGACCCTTGGATCAACTCTTAGTTCCAGAGTGGAGGGGGTTGGTTCCCAGTGTTTTGAGAGGCAGCTTGTGTCCTGGAGAGCAATTCCGCCCCTTACACACACACACACACACAAAATTTGCAATTTGTGGCCTTGGGCCCTTGGTATATAAGATGGGAGACTGCCCCCTATGGTTTGTTAAGACATAAGATTCTTTTTCTCTACCCCATTCCATTTAACCTCTTTCCTGAGGTCAGAGAATTGCTAGAATGCTGTGGGAATCACAATTATGCACCTTGCTGACATAGGATTGTCTAGTTAATAAGGAATCAAAATCTAAATTTACTGACAAGAAGAAAACCTGGGTTCAGACAGCAGCCCCACTTCCTGTTGCATGTGACCTGTTGGGTAGGACTTAATTTCCTGACAAAAGGCTGTGTCTCCCATATGCTATCTTATCCTGAGAGTATCCTTCCCCTGTAGCTTCTTTTCCTTCTCACATTTTATTTACTTTCATGTAAAAGACATTGAACACAAAGCAAATATCCCATAATCTACCCCTTTTGGGGGATGTGCACGCAGTTACAGAGCAGCGACTCCAACCTGACTGCACGCTGGTGTCACCACGGCTGACACACCTGGTGCCTGGGTGTCACCCTCAGAGACTCGGATTTCACTGGTCTGGGTGTCATGGGCTTTTCAAAGCATCCCCGGTGGTGCACAGTTCACAGCCCAGTTGGAGAGCCACTGAGAGGGAGACTATAAAAAAGTCTCCCTTCCCAAAAGGAAGAAGGAAAACTGTCCATTTTTTATAAGATCCCAGTTTGACCGTGGGACTGTGTGGACGCAGACAGTGCATGCACGTGGTGTCCTGCAGCCCTTACGGTCTGCGTCACTGCAGGTGTCCGTGTGAGCGATGTGGAATCGGCCTGCTTCTCCAACACTGCTGTGCACATGGGTCCTACGGCCGGTTTAGCGGCAGTGCCTCTGACTCTTGCTTCAAGTGCCGTCCCAGGGAGCATCCTTATAGAGACTCGTGCCTGTGCGGAGTTTCTTCCTCTCTGCCTCCTTGCTTCTCTCCCTCCTTCTTTGCCTTTAAAGAAAAGATTCCAGGTGTGGGACTTCAGGGCCATAGGGTATGGTCATAGAGTTTTAAGAGCAGTGGAAACTGCCCCTTTCCTAGGCCCATGCAATGCGTTCTCCCCGCAGACCCATTAATTAGTGGGTTCCAGATTCAATGTGGAGTAAAACTTGAGTTCTAGTCCCTTGGCTGTCTAACTTGAGTTCTTTTCTTATTTTCATTTTTTGAAACTTTATTTATTTATTTTTAGAGAGGGGGTAGGGAGGAAGTAAGAAAGGGAGAGAGAACACCGATGGGTTTGCCTCTCACATGTGCCCCATCCAGGGACTGAACCTGCAACCCGTACTGGGAATCAAACCAGCGACCTTTCGCTGTGTGGGAACCAACTGGGTCACACTGCTCAGGGCTGACCTTGAGTTCTTTAAACCTTGAAGATGGTAATACGGTCCAAACCAGGTAGCGGGAGAGAAGGTGTCTAGTGAGGTTCCTCATTTGAATCTAAGGCAGCATCATTGAAGCTTCCCACTTGCAGGGATTAATACAGTGTCTTCTGAGCCTTGGCTGCTGCTCAGTTCTGCTTTGTATTTTCCAATCCCATTGCTTCACCTTCAGGTAATAGCAGGAAGGTTTATCTTTAAAGATGAGGGACTTTCTGGAGATGACCTCCTCCCTACCCCATCCCTTAGAGAAGCACTTTCCCTATAGCCTTCACAGACATGCCTGTGGGTCCTCGGGGAGTCTTGTCAGAACGCAGCTTGTGATGCAGTAGGTCTGGAGTGGAACTGAGACAGGTATTTCTCGCAGGCTCCCAGGTTATGCTCGGTGCTTCTGGTCCATAGACAGTGCTTTGACAAGCAGAGTCCTGGAGCAGTGTTTTCCCAGCCTCGGCTGATCATCAGACTCATTTGAGGAGTTGTATGCTCTGCTATTTTGCCAGCAAACATTTAGATAAGTAGATGAAACCAGTAAGAGTTGGTAAAGCATTTACAGCGAAGCACAAACCCAAATTAAGGTAAAATTTACCATGTCAGTGGAGGACTTGGGGCTTTAAGACTTAGAATTTCTGCCTATGGAATAAAATTCACTGGCACAGGAAGCACTGAATACAAGCATTCTAGAATAAGCCACGTCCTTCTAATGAGAGCTAACCCTGCTCTGCAGAGCATTTACTACATAGCTCAGCTAACCCTCATACCATCATCCTAATATGTCCTTCATCTTACAGATGAAAAAATTGAGTTTCTGTCTCCCTTATATTTCTACTGCCTTCTTCGAGGCCTGTGTCATTTCCCCTTTCCTGACTCTAACCAACCCAGGTCTCCAGGTTCCTTTCGCTCCATATACTGTTTCTCCTGCGCCCAGAATCAGCTGCAAACACAGTTTGGTGTGGATGCCTTTTAGACCTTTGCTGGTTCTCTGTTGTCTGCAGGATAGAGTGGAGATTGGTGAAGTCCCAGGACTTGATTCTCCAAGCACGGCCTGGATCTCCAAGCCGCTGTGTGTATTTTGCTAGTCCCTCCCCCGGAGCATCTCCCTATGCCTCTTGGACTCTTATCCGTCCTTTGTTCTGGCTCTTTCTTGCTGTGCAACTAATGTTTTATTGACTCGTGGTTTTGTGGGTGCATGTGAGGGACATGTGTACGTGTGGATTCTGTGGGTATTTAAAAGTGTTCCCCCGCCACCTGAACAGAAAAGATTTCTGGGAGTTGAGAGAACTGAAACACTAAACATGACTAGCTCCTCGGGGGGAACATAGGGAGAATTTGGCATCGAGAAGTGATGAAGGAAGGGGTTTGTTCAAGAGAAGGATTAGCTTGTTTCAAGGGAATGTGCGTGTGTGAGGGAGCAGAAGGGCTATCCCCTCCTGCCCACCCACCTGCAGCGTCTCCCCCAGAGTCGTGCATGTGAGGGCCGGTGCCCCTTTCGGGACCGGGGAGGGGGGTGGGGGCGGGGGCGGGTGGGCAGGGAGCGCAAACGGCTCTGAGGAGCTGTCCGTTGTTTTCCCTGTGCAGTCACATCAGGATCCTCCTGCCAGCTCTCAGCGTCTCTCTCTCTCTCTCTCTCTCCCTCTCCCTACTCCCAGGTGTAACTACTTCCAGCCTCCAGGATGGCCATCCAATTCCGTTCACTTTTCCCCTTGGCATTGCCTGGAATGCTAGCGCTCCTCGGCTGGTGGTGGTTTTTCTCTCGTAAAAAAGAAGACGTCAGCAGCCATGACAAACCGGTGGGGGCCAGCACGGTGGAGTCGAGGGCCGACGTTGCCGTCAAGGAACTGGTCTCTGTGGAAGATCCCTGTCCTGCAGTAGAGTCCACACCGCCCAGTGTCACACAGCCAGCAGAAAAGGAGCTGGCCACCTCGAGCAAGCCTTCCGCAGAGCCCCCAGCCTTGCTGCAGGCACATCCAGCCTGCTATAGATCAGAGTCCTCGGGCAGCCTTTCTAACACCGCGGACACGAGATTTCAACCAGGAACACGCAAAGATGACAGTGCAAGGGTGGAACTAGCCCTCACTAGTGACGAAGCCAGGTCTGTTCCTCTAGAGTGCTCCCTTCCACCCCGGGAGCCTGTTCTGTTCCCCCACAGAGCAGCTGAGGTGTGCAGGCACGAGGCAGGGCGTGGCCCGCAAGGCCACTCTGCAGCCCTCACAGAGAAGCATGGCCCTGCAGAGAAGGTGAAGGAGACAGGGGCTGAAGGCACTGGCGATGCAGTGCTGGGAGAAAGTGTGCTGGAGGAAGGCCTGTTGTCCCCAGAGCACGGCTCTGCACCGCAGAGCAGCAAGGCACCCAGCCTGGCTCCCTTGGGAGGATGGGGAGAGGAAGGGAAGAGCAGCCTGCCTCAGGCGGATGGGGACGCAGCAGGGAAATTGCTGAGCAGCCTCACTGAATCGGCTCACACAGATAGGGACAAGGAGATCGAAATGCCAGCACCCCAGGTCAGAGGTGGCCGAGCCTGGGAAGGAGAACTGAGCCAAGAGGAAACCTTGGATAAAAATGATGCGATTGAGCAAGCTGCCTTCCAGATTATCTCCAAAGTGATCTTGGAGGCCACTGAAGAAGTGCTGGCCACCACCACAGGCAAGATTGAAGATTGCATGTGTCAGGCCGCAGCCAGTCAGCTCCAAGGGCAGGAGGAGAGCTGTGCCCCAGTGTGCCAGAAAACTGCCCTCAGGCAAGATGCCTCAGAGCCCAGTCCAGCCACGGGAGAGGTGGCTGCAGCAGAGGCAGCCTTGGGCCCGTCAGATGCTGCCCTTCCCTCACCAGGCCTGTCAACAGAGGCCCTGCCACCACCAAAGACCTGTGTGAGCTGCCTGAGCAGCCCTCTGTCCAGCCCCACCAGGGACATGAAGCCAAAGAACTCTGTGCAGCACATCACCCTGGTCCCCTGCCCACCACCAGCCAACCCCCTTGGAGAGTCTCTGGACAACATGAGTGTCGTGGCAGAAGATGCCAGCTGTGTCACCTGCATGTCTGACAACAGCCAGGGTGTCCCTTCAGTGGCCTCCTCCGGGCAGTGCGCAGATTCCATCAGCACTTCAGGGCTCGAAGACTCATGTACAGAGACCACCAACTCAAGCCCCAGGGACAAGGCCACCACCTCACTGCTGCCACAAAGTACTGTGCCCTTCAGCAATGGGGTGCTGAAGGGGGAGTTGTCAGACTTGGGGACTGAGGATGGATGGACCGTGGATGCGGAAGCAGATCATTCGGGAGGTAGGAGGGTCCTCTAAGCCTATTCCTCTAGAGTGCTCCCTTCCACCCCTAGAGTCTGTTCTGCTCCCCCACAGAGCACCTCAGGTGTGCAGGCACGAGGCAGGGCGTGGCCCGCAAGGCCACTCTGTGCAACCCCCACAGAGAAGCATGGCCCTGCGGAGAAGGCACTTAGATGACCGGGGCCTCCTTTATGCAGTAGGAAAAGCTGCTGGTCAGCCTCTCCCTCTGCTACTTCTGCAGTAACGGTGCTCTTGCAGCCTGTCCCAGCCAGCCGGCAGTCAGGGCACAGGGTAGAGCTAGTGGGTAACCAAAAAGTTAGCCTGCCCCAAGCCCCAGAGCCGTGGGAGCTGGGACTTCATTTGGCAGCTGGTGACCCTCCCCAGCCCATGTGAGGGAACCAGATCAAAGTTGGGTTTGCCGATTAACCTAAGTTTGCCTCTTTTAAACTAGCCTATTAATTTGTTTTTCCAATGCAGAGGGGCCTCCTTAGCTTTAATTCCCTTGAGGACCAAGAGTGGTGTGAGCTTGTTTAATGGTTTATTTCCTTTTAATCATGTGCTTGTTCTCATGTCTTCACCTGCTTTCCTTCTCCAGAAGCTCTGTCCTGGTAAGTGCCCAGAAAACGGCCCTGCTTTGCACTCGTGGGAGGCTTGCACGCTCCCACGGGTTGCTGTCACCCGTTCCTTTGCGGAGCGCCTCAGCCGTTTTCTCTCTGTGAGCTGCAGGTCTGCCCCCGGGAAAGAGGGACACTTGGGTAACGAAGTGTCCACTGGGTTTTCTGAGGGCTGGCCCCAGCGTAGACAGCTCAGACTGCTAGCTCCCGGGTCCACAGCTCCTGGCTCCTCGGAGCTGCTGTGGGGCATTTTCATTGATCGCATGCAAAGAGGCCCCGCATTCCCCGTGTGGGTCTCGGACTTGCCTGTCCCGGAAGCTTTCCCTATCATTCCAGCTCCAGGACGGTTGGGACACGTTCCTGGGAATTCAGCACTTTCAGTAGCTCCTGGCCTGTACCACACGTCACATTTTGTCATCTCTAAGGAGCTATTGATTGTGACACTGTTGTTTTTTATACACCTCAGAAAGGAAAGGAAAATGCTGCTGATCAGGAGTGTAGAAGGCCAGAGGCTGTAAGATGCACCCTAAGTTTAGGGATGTTAAAATGTGGGGCTCATTTATTTAGCTATCCTCACCCACCCTCGTGCTTACTGATTTCAGAGATAAAGGGAGGGAGAGAGAGAGAGAGATGGGAGAGAAGTATCCACGCGAGAGAGAAACATCAATCAGGTGCCTCTTGCACACACCCTGACGGGACCAAACCCACAACCCACACATGCCCTGACTAGGAATTGAACCCGTGGCCCTTTGGTGCTTGGGATGACACTCCACCAACTGAGCCTCACCAGCCACGGCTTAATGTGGGGCTTTTTAAAAGGCATCTTAAAATGAGGGGAGAATCTCTTGAGAATAAAGGGGTTTCCCTTTGCCTCTTGCCCCGCAGGTTAATTAACAAGCCCCCAGCCTTGTCATGCCAGCTCTAGATTGATAGTAGCTTCTCAGACGTGTTGAAGGCTTCCGAACTGAGGCCTCGCAGAAGCAGAGGCTGTGACAGCATGGTGCTGGATGGGGACACGTGGGGATGGCAGAGAGAGAAGCTTGGTAGTGCCCATCACCGAGCAAACACTTGTGCCAAGCACCAGGCTATGCCTCGCCCATATTGTCCTGGTAGCCCTGCCCTATGCGTGAGGAAGTTGAAGCTTAGAGAGGGCCAGTGAGGAAGCTGGAAGCTGACCTTTGAGTGCAGCCTGCTGGAGTCCTGGCACGAGCTGAGCCACCTCTGGGTGTCATCAGAGTGGAAGGTACCATCCAGTCTTGCTCTGTTGGGCAGAGGCTGGGAGCCCCTGGTGTTAAGGAGTGAGGTCACTTTGAAGGTGACTTAGCTGGGAGGGAATCTCTTAAGCCTTACTCCTCTGCACCCAGACAGTGGGTGGGTTGCTTGGCCCAGGATAATGCCCTGGGTCTGGGTCTGGTGAAACCGTGTGCAAGTTGGCCTGATTAGGGGAATATCAGGAGTGTTGTATTCTGGCAATTGAGTCATCCACATTTAAACCAGAGCCACTTCTCTGAGGCCAGTTTGGCCCCTGATTTTCTGTGATGGTCCCCTTGGCACACTCTTGATCAAGAGGGGAGCAGCCCAAGTCAGCGCCTGACTCCCTCTGCCTGCTCCATCCTCTCGGGAGAGAGCTTTAGCCCAGCCTTTGGACTTCTGGGGCTGAAGACTCACCTCGAGCCCAGAAGAGCATTCAGAGTTGCCCAGGTCAGGACTGAGCACAGGGAGAGGAGGGCCTCCTTCCTGCTTCCACTTTTGGCAGGGCCCTGGTCAGGAACACGAATGGAGTCTTTAGACAAACTGGCAAGGGAAGACTTCTAGCTCTGCTTGTCTAAAGGCCATGGACTGTGAGCTCAGGCGGGGGACCTTGGGACCCAGGGACTCTTGGTCTGAGGGGCTAGCATTGTCAGAAGGGTGTGGACTGGTCATGACTAGTTGGTCTCTTTTGGGAGCCTGTACCCAATACTCGGCTCCTGGGACCATGTGGACCTGTTGGCCCGTCCTCTCCCCCACCCATGGACTCCCCCTTCCTGGGCCAGTGTCTTCCCAGTTTACCACTTGTCTGCTCCAGCAGCTGTGGCTGGGCGTGGCTGGGCATGGCTGCCAATTAAGCAAATTGGACAGGCTAAAATTAGGTGTATCTACATCCCCAGCCCTCCTTTCTTTGAGGTTGTTCTGTGCCTTCCAGACTTCGAGTAGACAGTCACCTGCCAAGCTTGAGGAGGGGGCGGGCCTCCCTGGAATGTGGGTTTGGGAGTTGTGCATTATGAACTGCACTGAGCTGGCCTTTGGGTGTCTGTGCATGCTGCTTCCTCCCTGCAGGTTCGGACGGGAACAGCATGGATTCGGTGGATGGCTGCTGTGGCCTCAGGAAGACGGACGGTTTCCAGAATGCCCAGGCAGGGTCCAATCCTAAGAAGGTGGACCTCATCATCTGGGAGATTGAAGTGCCAAAGGTAAGGGCTGCAAACTCGAAGTTCCTCTGGGCCAGGGTCATCAGGATTAAGGGCTGGGGTCCAGCGGGGGAGTCAACCAGGAGAAGCTTCCTGGGTGACCAGAGGCTGAAGGGGAAGGGAACCCTCCACGTTGCCAAGCTTCAGAGAGCTTCCTGCAAGATGGAATTTCTCCAGCTGCCTTCGGGAGCATCCTGTTCTTGTCCTCCGCAAACTCCCGGGCCTGCTCACCCCCACTGGGCTTTTCTTGTGTGTCCCCGTGTGCAGACCTGTTCAGAGATGCTAGCAGAACCAGACTGAGGACACGGGCTAGCCAGGGGTCCCTTTGCTGTGCTCTGCTCAATCTCTCCAATGCCAAGTGTTTTATAATTGAGCACAGCATAAATCCATATTTTAGAAAATTCAAGAAGCATAGAAATGTATGAAGAAAATAAAAGTCAGCTCTAATCCTACCCCGGAGAGTGACTAGGAAGACTTTATTTCCTTCTTGTACCCTGTGGTTTTTAAACAAAACAGATTGTTGCTTTAATTAATGCTTTTAAATATTTAACAATTTAATTTTCCTGTGCTATTCTTTGAAAATGTAATTTGAACTGCATTATTCACTGTGTGAATGTCAATCTATTTCACCAGTCCCCAGTTCCGGGGTGCTTAAATGCTTTCTGGCTTCTTGCTATTCTAACTTACAACTTATTACCTTGCCCATGACGGTTCTCTCTGGGGCTCAGAAATAATTGGCCGACTGCATTCTCCCAGGGTGTTTAGCTCCCTGCGGTGCAACTTTGCTCGGTTTGAACCCTGGGTCAGGCGGGCTGCTCCGACAGGCTGCTGGCTCTGCTGGTGGTTTCCTCCCTCAGGGACTCTGATAGCCGCCTTGCCATCTTCTCCTTCAGTGGCTGCAGAGGGCACACCTGCAGCTCTGGGCACCAAGGGACCAGTCCCTAGTAGCCCCGTGGGGGTGGGGTCATTTGGGATTGATTCAGAGCTTGTCTTATATCATGGCTAAGTTTGGCTGCTTCTGCCTGCCTTGAACTCTGGTGTGCTGGGCACTGCTGTGGAGCTTTGGGCTCCGAGGGCTCCAGCCTGCTGTCACTTGGCGGCAGGAGCCCCAAGGCTCTTTCTTAGGCCTTTATTATCAAATTGAGCTCCTGAATCCCTGGGTCCCGAGCAGACCTGAGGAGGTGGAAGAGTTGTAGTCGACCCTTGTGCTGGTGAAGCACCCCACAGTCTGGATTTGGGAGGGAAAGGCCACCTTTGCAGCTTTCTGGTTTTGAGCCACGCTGTCGGGGGGTGGAACGGGAGCCGCTGCATCCTGGAGCCAGACTGGGTAATGCAGCTGCTTCGTGGTGAAGTGGGGCGGGTTACCCAGCCTCTCTGGGCTGGTTTTCCTCATCTGTAACGCGGGGCTAAAAAGACATCCATTTCATAGGTGCTGTGAGCAAATGCAAGTGCTTAGAATAACGTCAGGGAAAGGAGAGCTGACCTACGAAGTCAGTCACATGTTTGAGTTTGGCCTTGTGTGAAACAAAGGTAGGGCTTTGGGAGCGCGTGGAGTCGGCTTCCCGTTAACCAGCTCTCTTTCTCAGCACTTGGTTGGTCGGCTAATTGGCAAGCAAGGGCGGTATGTGAGTTTTCTGAAGCAAACGTCGGGTGCCAAGATCTACATCTCAACCCTGCCTTACACCCAGAACATCCAGATCTGCCACATAGAAGGTCAGTGGCCGCTGCTGCCCTGCGTTTAGTGCGGACAGTGGGTTTCAAGCCCCTTTAGATGCCTTTCTTCCGAAGGCAAAACTCAGCACCTTGAAGGTGCACTGGAACTCTAGGGGAAGTCCTGTGGAGTGGGGCGTGGTCCCGCTGTGTGGGCCTCACTGTGTCTTACCCCCTGTGACCCCGCCCCCACCCCTCCCGTGTAGGCTCCCAGCATCATGTAGACAAGGCACTGAACTTGATTGGGAAGAAGTTCAAGGAACTGAACCTCACCAACATCTATGCTCCCCCACTGCCTTCGCTGGCACTGCCTTCTCTTCCAATGACTTCCTGGGTGAGCATGCCCCTGGGGGGCTAGGACTTCTCGTGCCCCTTTTCCCCCAAACTGCTCCAGAGAAGAAACTTCCAAGACCGTGGGCCAAGAGCTCATCGATGCCTGTGCCCTCTTACCTTTGGCCTCCACCGGCCAGTTCTCCTTCTAGCCCGTGTCTTCTGGGGAAGGGTCAGAAGCTGGAGTGCTGGTAAGAGGCCAAGGCCTCTTGGTCCCTGATTGGAAGGACCACCCTCCCCTGGCTCCACCATCTGGGGTACTCTTTATGTTCGAGACATTTTCCGAGAAAGGACTGCAGTCTGTTCAGGAGCCTGGGAAGGTCCAGACCGGTGAGGGACTCCTTGAAGCTGGAGCTGTGTCTGGGTGGGGCCCACTGCTGTGGGCTGGGATGGGCTTGCAGTGGGTCATTCTTTACCCCGAGCAGAGGCAGGTCTAGTGGCAGCCTTGGTGAAGGATTCCCTTCTCCACCTCGCTTCCCGGGGTACCTAGAGTATAAAGGAGAAGCAGTGACCCCCCAGTAGGCCCAGGAAGCCATGTGGCTCTTTGGAGGTTGCCCCGGAGGTTTAGCAAGAGGTGGGGCTGACATATCGGTGACCCCTGTGTCCTGGGGGGTTGATTGCAGGTTCTCTGGGGCCCATCACCACGTCCTGTAGTGGGTCTCCCACCCTATTTGGCCCTCGCCTCACTGAGGCTGCAGTCACGCGCCACTTAACGACAGGTACATCTGAGCAGGGGTCGTCAGGCAGGTCTGTCGTGGCGTGGACAGAGAGTGTAAGCACGTAAACCCGGGTGGTGTAACCTCCTCCACCTAGGCTGTGGTGCGCCACCGTCATATGCGCAGCCTCTCATGACCGACGCGCCATTATGCCACACGTGACCGTGCTGCATGTCACACGTGGGCTGGGTGTGCTGCCTCAGGAGAATCACTGGCCTGGCTTTTGTTCAGGACAGTGGGCTTTTGGGGTCTGTATCTTGCCTCCTCCAGAGACCCTTGGCCTTGGGGGAAGGGATGGGTGCCCCTTTCCTTTCCCGTGGATGTTTGGGAGTGGGCCTCACTCTGTGCTTCATTTCTGAACCAGTGTCTTCCCCAGGAGGCTTGGCCCCATACCCACTCTACTTTTAAATAATTGAGTGATTGGGGTGGCTTCCTTCCCTTGTTCTCTGTGTGGCTCTGTGGTTCTGGAGAGGAGGTCCCAGATGCCTTTCAGCCAGCAGCTCTGGGCAGGGGTGGAGGCCAGGACCTGCAGCAAGATCCTCTTGAACCACCTGGCTGGAAGGTGGGCAAGATGCTCTGCTGTGTCCGGGGCACCCAGGTGTTTCCTGTAGCTTAGTAGAGCTGGTGTCTGAGGACAGTTCTTTTGGAGGCGAGTCTTGGCCTCTTCCAGGGCCTTTAGCGTGAGGCCTGAGCACTGAGCAGACCTGCATTCCAAACCCAGTGTGGGGATGAGTTGGAAAGATGTTGTGGAGCCTAGGGAAGAAGAACCGTGACCCACACTGTGGCAGACTTTGATAGTGGACCCTTGCTGGCGGAAAGGTAGATGCCATCGAACCCTAAGCTCCTGGGGTCAGCCGCAAGCCCAGAGGAGCTGGCTGAAGGGTCTGAGGGCCTGCCCACCTTGGTTGGCACCTTGTCTTAGTGGCCACCTGGTTCCCGTTTGCCTTCCCTGGGTCCTACAGACTCAACGGGGTAGTGGGCAAGGAGCAGAGAAGCTCTGGGAGCCACCCTGTCCAGCCCTGCATGAGGCCCCCTTTAGTCATGAGTGATGGTATCACAGGACAGGGGCTGCTGTGGTGTCCAAACACTATGTGCTAAAGTGGTTTTCCTCGGACCCCTGCCATCCGGGCGCCTGTGCTTCGGGTTGCCCTGGTCTTCTCAGAGGGGTGCCAGTTCAGAGACTTGGCCTGCGGCCTTGGGCAAGTCTTAGCGGAAACCTGAGGATTGCTGCAGTGCCTGCTGCCTCTTCTCCCCCCGCCCCAGCTCATGCTCCCGGACGGCATCACTGTGGAGGTGATCGTGGTCAACCAGGTCAATGCGGGGCACCTGTTTGTGCAGCAGCACACGCACCCCACCTTCCACGCGCTGCGCAGCCTGGACCACCAGATGTACCTCTGCTACTCTCAGCCTGGAATCCCCACCTTGCCCACCCCAGTGGAAAGTAAGTGCTGTCCTGGAGGCCAGCGGGACCCCAGGCTTTGGCCAGGCCAGGGAAGAGGTTTTGGGGGTGGCCTGTTCTGCCCCTGCTCTTGACCAGGAGGAGGCTGATCTGGGACCCTTCATGGGGTCAGCGTCCCTGAGTTCTCGCTGTTGGCGTGGAGTTACTCTGGGCTGAGTCGCCTAGTTCGCCCAAGCTGCTCTTCCCACCTCTGAGAGCCACGGGGTCAGAGTGGAGTTCTGACCGTGGGTTTAGGCCCCGCTCTGCCACTTCCCTGTTGAAGGGGATTGGCACGTGCTTGCTCCAGGAGTTCGGGTTGGATACGGTGTGTGTTGCAGATCAGGTTCCATGGAAGCTCCATGTGGGCATCAGACCCATGCAGTGGGTGTGGGTCATCTCCATTGGACAGATGAGGACACAGCCTCTGAAGTCATGTGACTTGCCCACGTGCTACCTGAGCAGGAGCTGAGACCTGACCCCAGCTGGACGCTGGAGAGCTCATTCTCTGGCACTGGTGTCTTGGCTGTCCTGGCAGCAGGAGCCCGATGTCAGAACATCCCTCCACCCATCCCCACTAGTGACCCGAACCCACAGTCCCCTGAGGGGCTTTCAGCATTAGGAAAACCTTTGGGTTATCTGTAGCATTTTGTATGGTCTTTCTTTCAGAGGAATAAAAATTTTAGTTTTTGTCAGATTCTGTCATTTTGCCTCAGCTCCGCAGTAAAGACTGACCTGGAAGCCAAGAGGTGACCGCGCCAGGGGCTGCCTTTAAGGACCAGGACACAATGTGGCCAGCTATGTCACAGGCCCTCACCCCAGCTGGCCTGAGGCAGCTGCCACGGGGTCCGCTGAGTGACCTCCCCTTTGATCCAGCCTGCCCCACCCCTGCTGCCCCAGGGCGGGCTTGGTGACTCCGAGGACCCTTGCCCTCTGGCCTTGCTGGCAGTGTGGGGTATCCCTGTCCTCAGCGCCTTTCTGACGCAAAGGCGAGGAGAGGTTCAGGCCTGCAGTCCCTTCTGACCAGCCCTCCCTCGGAGCCGTCACGGGCTCAGTAGACCCTGCATACCAGGCCACTGGATCTGCCACACTCGGAGACTTTTGAGTCTTTCTAGGACTTTCCCTTAAGAGTAGAGGCCCCCGCTCCCCGAGTTTGTCTTTTACTTTTTACTAGTTCGTCCGTGTCCATCTCGGCAGGGTTCAGAGTGAGTGGGTCTGGGTGGGTGCGCCTCGGTCTGGGTGGCCTTTACACGGCACACACGCCAGGCCGAGTTTCCCAGGTCCGTCTGTTGGCCCGTCTCAGGCTCTGGGGAGGCTTCGGGGCCGCTTGCCATTCAGGTCCCCTGCGGCTTGGAGGTGTAGGCCTCCAAGAAGCAGTGTGGGGAGGTGGGCCGTTTTGACTGGACAGCCCTCTGTGCCTGGCCCTGGGCCAGGCCCGTCCACAGGCTCTCTTCCTGCCCCGCAGTAACAGTCATCTGCGCGGCCCCTGGTGTGGACGGCGCCTGGTGGCGAGCCCAAGTGGTGGCCTCCTATGAGGAGAGCAGCGAAGTCGAGATCCGCTATGTGGACTATGGCGGGTATAAGAGAGTGAAAGTGGACGAGCTCCGGCAGATCCGGTGAGTTGAGGCTCCTCGCACGGGCACACGGCCTGCTTCTGCGGGGCTGATGTCTGCACAGCGGGCTCAGCTCCACCCCGCCTGGCTTGAGGGTCAGTGCTCCCTGCCCCCTGCCCTGCTCTCGCAGGGTCTGATAGAAACAGACCCCATGGCTCGCCTCAGCCAAACTGAGCTGGAAAGGCCTGTCTAATGGAGGAATCCCCCGGGTGTCACACGGCAGGAAGACCCTCTGGGGTCAGGCTCGCTGCAGCCCTGGCAGCCTGCGTTCCGGTGTGTGGGGAGCTGAGGCCTCCTGCCCGTCTTAGGTATCCGCTCTGCTTCTTCCGGAGCTGCTGCGGTCATGGCACCAACAAGGTAAATGTCATTCTGGAGAGGAGTCGGCTTTCAAGTCCATGTTCATTGTGCTCCTTTCTTGTTTTTCTAGGTCTGACTTTGTGACCCTGCCATTCCAGGGAGCAGAAGTCCTTCTGGACAGCGTGATGCCTCTGTCAGGTAACATTGGTGGGGGCTTCTGGCTGGGGAGGGTTGCGGGTGGTTTTTTTAGAGGAGGTCTTTTCTCTTTGAGAGCCTTGGTTTCAGCTGGAGGGCTTACACTAACATCGATGCTGCCTCTGTCAGTTTCTGACTGATGGGTAGCTTTGGGCGGAGGCCTAGAAATGTCTATTTCCTAGTTCTCAGGTGAGACTAAGGCTGCTGGTCCCTGGCCCACCCTTCAGGTCCTCTGCTCTAGACTACCCAGGCCTCTAGCTCAGAGGGGCTTCTACCACTGGCACCTCCCAGAACATGGTTCAGGGCCAGAGTCCTAAAGCCAGAGGTCGAGGGCCGGCATTGAGGCCACTGGCACTGCCCAGCCGGGCCTCAGCTTCTGGGGCACCGTGGGGGCCACGCTAACACTCCCCTGTCCACCATGGTATCTTAGATTACATTGCCTGAGGGAAGGGGACTGGCATTCTGATTCTGGGGAAGTTCCTTAGCTTTGATTTTTTTCCCCTCTGGAAAATGGGGTAGCACCTGGTTTTCAGGGTGGCCAAGGGAATTCCATGAACGTAGGAATGGGCATGTGGATGCTGGTCAAGTAGTAGCTACTTATGACCAGGAGTTGTGTATTTACAGGTTACTAGTGGGTTGAATCCAGGCACTTCCCTCCCCAGACTTGCCCCGTCTAATCTTGTTCTTATCTAAAGCAATGAAATGCTTTAGAAGCACTACCTTCTGGCTGCAGTCTTGCTGGCTGGAGTGCAGGGCAGGGTCTTCATTTTGTTTTCCTTTATTGCTCTTGCCCAACCTTCCTCTCCATTTCTATCCATCTCAACAGTCTGTCCAGGCCCAGCTGAAACGCTCCCTCCTCCATAAGATGTCCCCAGACCTTCGTATACCTGCCTCTCACATCCTCACCATCTCTTGCCTTGGGTGTGTTCTTGTATGTGACTTTCACACTCTTGACGAGGAGTGAATCTGCCTCAGTGCCCTACCAGCTCTTGTAGCGACCCAGCTGCGTGGGTTTGCGCTTCACCTGCACCACTCCGGGAGCTGGTTGACCTTTGGCTGTCAACCTTTGTCTTCCATGTTCTCACCTATAAGGAGGGGATAACACCCACCCTCCTGCCGGGTGTTACTGATTCATTGGAAGAATGCATCCAAGGTGCTCAGCCCAGTCAGCCCCCAAGTAGGTGGTGGTGGTGGTATTTCCATTGAAGGCAGAGTTTCTGTCTCTGATCCTCTGTCCCCTTGTGGGTAGCACTTAGCAAGGACCCTGAGTGTATGTAGAGGCCTGGGCTCTGTCCCGGACGTAGGTGGTTCTCCCAGATGAAGTTCTCCGGTCCCACAGCAGCCTCTGAGGGCTTTTGCTTCGAGCACACCTGGAAGTTGTGTATGCGGCAGGAGTAGTTTGCCTCAGTGAGAGTTTAAATGCTTTTCCTTCTTCTGAAGATGGTGACCACTTCTCACCTGAAGCGGATGCCGCTATGAGCGAGATGACCGGAAACACCGCGCTGCTGGCTCAGGTGCGCGGCTGGTGGGAAGGAGGCAGGGCCAGCTGGACAGGCTCTGTCCACGGAGCCGCCTCCAGCTTCTGCCCCTCGGCCTCACTTATCAAGCAGCGGGGCTTCTTGGGGGCTGACCTTTAAGTGCCTGCCTTCTTGCGGCTCCTGCCCCGGGTTAACAGTCTTCCCAGAGAGGGGCGCAGGGTAACTTTCCAACATGCAGGTGTTTTGTTTGCTTCCAGGTGACAAATTACAGCCCGACGGGCATTCCTCTGATTCAGCTGTGGAGTGTGGCTGGCGATGAAGTGAGTTCTAGCCCCTCCTTCCTTCCCAGTCACTGGCCAGCAGTGACGGCCAGTGTGGAGCTGGTGCTGCCATTGTTTCCTCTTGAGACAATCAGGGGGTGTAACTCTAGACCAGTGTCCCCAGGGGACGTTGAGCCACGTCTGGAGACCTCTGTGGCTGACACAGCTGGGAGTGGGCAGGGGGCAGGGATGCCGCTAAACGCTTCCTAGTGCACAGGTGAGCTCCCACAGCAAAGAATTACCGGGGCCACAATGTCACGGGCCCGCCGACCTCGGGTCTTCCGCTCCTCCATCTCACGGTGTCGGAGCTGAGATTTCTTCGGGGCACTGGAAAGCTGGTCCTCGTGCCAGCAGGACACACAAGTGCACACCTCTGTGGACCCAGAGGATGAGCCCCGCCCCCCCACCACCACTGTTGTGCCTGCTGCTGGCGGTGGCCGCCCGGTACTGTGAAAGGGCGACTCCACGCCGGCCGCAGGAGTGGCCCCTGGGTGCTGTGGGCAGAGCACTCAAGGGAACTTTCTTTTCCAGGTGGTATTGATAAACCGGTCTCTGGTGGAGCGAGGACTCGCCCAGTGGGTCGACAGCTACTACACAAGCCTCTGACCCCCGTCCCCACAGCCGCCTGAGTCTGTTGCACTGTGGACGTCGGGTTGGCGCGAGGCAGAGACTTTACGTGAGAATAACAAACATTGTCTTCCTCAGAAAGTCCGCTTTTTCATATTGTAGGCAGGCTGAGAAGGTGTTCGGTCTCTGAAGCAAGGAAGGAGCTGTGGGTTCTTTTTAAAGCCATAGGGTGGTGTTTGACAAGCCAGTCAGCTTAACCTGGTTGAGCTGCTAAGGAAGAAAACCTGCCTGGACCAAGTTGTCCTGCCCTCTCCTCTCCACCCCTCCTTTCTTCCTGCCCACCTCCGCCCCTCCCCGACCCGACCAGCTGTCTGTCGCAGGCAGGCCAAGGGGGTGTTGCTCGTGTGAGAGGGTTTCTTTTGCTTCAGAATCTTTCTTCAGGGAGCAAGACATGAACTGACGAATTGGCGTTCATTACCTGTACAGCTTGCATAAATGGATTTATGATGTTGAACCAGTTTTTATAAACTTGACCCAGGTCACTAAGAAGGCAGACTTTTTAATGCATATGTAAATACAAAGCAGTCATACCTCTCTCTGGCCTTGGTCCCTGGGAGAAGCGAACTGTTTGTTATCTGGCCAAGCCTTGTTGTAATTTGTAACCATTTTCTATTTGTGCAAACTCTGTAAATATGTGTTTAAAAATGTAATATTTTATACAAGATACACTGGAGAACAAAGGGAACTCACGACTTTTCCACGCCATGCCGTCGGTGAGCAGAAGCTGCAGCCCCCCATGAGCCCCTCCTGCTGGGGCTCCGAGGTGTCCTGTGTGCTGACCGGGGTTACTGCAAAATAGAGGTTGTAGTCTGGGGTTTTCTTTTCTTTCTGTGCAAGTTTGTTTTAGAAAAAAAGCAATTCATTGAATTACCAGAGATTGTGATTGGGGGATTTTTTTCTTTCTCTACAAGTGTGATTGTGATTTAAAAAAAACCGTTCATTGAATTACCAGAGATTGTGATTCGGGGATTTTTTTTTCTGTATAAATTTGTTTAAAAAAAGAAAAAGAAAGCAACTCATTGATTACCTTGCAGTGGTACGTTTGATTCTTTCTTAGACCGGCTCCGGCGCCGAGCCTTTTAGAATAAGCAACTTAAGCCTGAATAAACCTTGAGGTGTGTCCCCAGTAGCTGGGAGTGCGTCTGCTCCATGCTTGGAAGGGTTGGGCGGTGAAGAGGTGGTGGTGAGCATGCTTGGGCTGGAGGCCCACGGCTCTTTGAAGACAGGGGAGCTAGAAATTTCCATCTAGCCCTTTCCCCTCCAAGCATCCTCTGGCTTCCTCAGTGAAGGTCTCAAATGGTCAGGCTCACATACAAAGCCCTGGTTTCCAGAATTCTTGGGCTGTGCATTCTTGATAGATCTAGGAAGTGCTTGGGTGAGAATGACACGCTCTGCACACAAGACATGGTGAGAGCATTGATAGATCTAGGAAGTGCTTGGGTGAGAATGACACGCTCTGCACACAATACATGGTGAGAGCATTGATAGATCTAGGAAGTGCTTGGGTGAGAATGACACACACGATCTGCACACAAGACATGGTGAGAGCATTGATAGATCTAGGAAGTGCTTGGGTGAGAATGACACACGCGATCTGCACACAAGACATGGTGAGAGTGTTGATCTAGGAAGTGCTTGGGTGAGAATGACACATGCGATCTGCACACAAGACATGGTGAGAGCATTGATCTAGGAAGTGCTTGGGTGAGAATGACACACGCGATCTGCACACAAGACATGGTGAGAGCAGATAGAAAGTGGCCTCCCGTGTGCACCTTTCAGCACTGGAGCAGAAGATGTATACGGGAGCCTTCGTGCTAGTTTGGGGAGAGCTTGCAAAGCCTGGTGTGCAGGTTCGGACTGTATCTTCGGGAGGTATTGGGGGGTTCTGATGGAGGGAATCACACAGTGTTTGTGCAGAGAGGAGGGCGGTAGGGTGGACGAGCAGAGACCAAAGAGCCAGGATGGTCCAGACAGACCAGCGGGGGTCGGCATCCTTGGACAAAGCCCCCCAGGTGGAGAGCTGGGGGACACAGTGGGGGAAAGGAGGTTGGTGGGCTGCTCGTGTGTCTCGGGTTCCCTCGGCTGAGCCTTCAGGGATGGCCATTAAACACGCCACAGGCTTGTACTCTGAATAGCACGTCTCAGATGGTTGTGGGCCTTTCATTTCTAGGGTTCTGAAAAACTGATTTTGACCATTTTGCCAAGTGATCTTGTTGCACTGATGGAGGAGCAAATTTATAAAGGTCCAGCTGCACCGTTCCAGCACGTACATTGCAGACCTCTTTGAATTCATTGTGGACCACCCAGAGGAGAGCTTAAGTGTGAATTTGAAAACTCACAGGGAAAGCCAGTGTCAGAGAGAGATTTGGTAATCTGCTGGGGGTGCTAGACGGAGGAGGCCCGAGTTTCCAGTCTGTTCTCACCGCACTTGTTTGTATCGATTTCCCCTCTGGTCCTTGGTGCCCACTAGAAATGGAAGGGGTGGCTGATTCTAGTAGGGTGTCCACCTGGAGGTGGGTTCTGGAGTTCTGCTGCGCCTTGGACAGCCCCAGTTGTGCCGCTTGGAGGTGTGTCTGGCCATCGGAGGCACGGGATAAAAGCATCAGCAGCCAGAGTTAGAGAGTGCTGTCGGGCACTGCTGTTTCACAGGAAGAACTTGTCTTCACGACCACCCGGTGAGGTGCAGGGACTGACCCTGGAGGGGCAGGTGCTGACGCTGGGAAGTGGGTTTTGGAAGCAGCAGAGCTGAGACTCAAAGCCAGGCTTTGACCACGGCGGGTCCTTCTTGACCATGTCTCCCCTGAAGCAGCAAGAGGGGGAGTGTGCCTTGTGCCACTTCCCCGGGTGAACGCCACGGCAGCCAAGCGAGCGGCCTTAGGAGAGCTTGAAACTTGGAGGGGAAAGCTACACAGGGGCGACCGCTCATCTTGCTTATATGAAAAGTTAAAATTTAAGCAATGGAAACAAAGTTAGGAGCCACCTGTGGCATGTAGGCCAAAAGGGTGAACGTTTTTAACCAATGCTGACCTAAAGGGAAATGTGGTCTCAGCTGGAAAATGTCTAAAAGGGTACAGGCAGGAAAACAGAGAATCTGGGTCTGTTTCTAGCCCACACAGCACCGTCCAGTGGAAATCTATGAGCCACACGTGCGGCTTAAATTTTTCTCGGGGCCACAGTACAAAGGAAAAAGAATCGGGTGGAACAAGGGTTTAACCCAGCGTCTCACTTCTGAGTGTAATGGACATTAAAAGTATTAACAAGCTATTTCACTAAGGCTTGGGCATCGGGGTGTATATTTTCCACCTGCAGCCTATCTGTCTGTCTGTCCAGACTGACCACAGGTCCAGAGCTCAGTAGCCACAGGTGGCTTGGGGCAACCCTACGGGACAGTGCAGGACCGCGCCGTGCCTTCAATCATCACCACACAAAGACTAGCAGACTCCACATGTCCTTCCTTGTTTAGGGACGGCTAGGTTCCTCGGCATGTTTTCCAGACGCGTTTCAGAATGGTTCCGGGGAGGTGATCACGGCGCCGGTTTTGACGCCTGAGAATAATGCGTGCTGTTGGCTTGGTGTAAAGTAATCTGAAATTGGGCTTGTAAATTATTCAGATTTATTGTTTGGGGCCCTCTCCCTCCACCCTCTTTTTTTTTTTTTTGGCCTGTATTTGTTCATTTCTAAGAAAACCACATTAAATGATTCTTCTGTTGTTGTGTTTTCTGGTTTCTCTGAACTACTGTTATACATTTCAGTTACGTTGCCTCATTTGAAAAAGCTCATGAAAGGTATTTCCTCATCAGCGTTAAAATAGTTTTGGTATCCTGTTTGGCACTTTTTGTTTTGAATTTTACATCCTTTTCTCTGTCACTAGACGAGTGGCTTATAAACACATTGCTGACATTTTTTAAGTGAAATCTGTGAAGTCAACAGGTGAATTTAACTTGTTAATTGTGATCGCTGTTACAATATTATTTGCCATTTAGTTCATTTTCCTATTTTCTAAGTTTTTTTGTTTTCCTCATTATTGGCTTGATTAACCCTTTCGGTACGGGTGCCGGTTATATCCAGCGCCCATCTGATGACCTGTGTGGATGAGCGCTGGATATATCCAGCATCCATCTGTATATAATTTTTATAAATTTTACTTATATAATTGATAGAATTTTATATAACTATCTCTTAATATTAAAGTTACAAACAGCACTTGGAAAAAAGCATTGTTTTATTAAGCATAGATCTTATATAAGGTTAGGAAAGTCCTCACACAAAGGAGGACTGACCACGTGCTATGTGCGCGTTTTTGGCGCGGCACCTCGTACAGCGGGAGTGTCGCGGCAGAAAGAGCGCTCGTACCGAAAGGGTTAATATTTTCCCCTCTAGTAAATTTAGCTTTCAACATCGTATCTGTTATTGGTGGATATCAGTTATCCACTGATAACTGGGATTTGTATTTCTCTCAATATCGCGTATCTAAGGCATTCTTTCTCCCTAAACAGTAGGAAACTCAGCAGAATGTCAGATTTCTGCCCTTTTTCCTACAAGGGCATGCACACACATACATTGTCTGTCTCCTGGGTTTTGTTGGAACATCTAGAATACAATTCAGAATTCCAAACTTCTCACATACACCTCTACCTCAAGGGTCTTTTAACAGTGACATTAACCTAGAACGGCTCGCTTGCCCTCTCTGTGGCCCAGCATCAGCCGCTTCCCATGGGAGCCTGGCCCATGCCCCTGGGTCCCAGCAGAGGGCTCTGGAGCAGAGATGCAGCCCACCAGTGTCATATGGCACAGGAAGCAGCAAGTGTAGTCACCGAGGCCTGGCCTGCCCTGGCCTGCGCTGGCCTATCCTGATGGACGGTGTGGTGCTGGGTCCCAGACTCTTCCTCGGAGGACTCAGAGCTCTGGCTGTGGGGCGTGGGACCAGTTCCTTGCCCTCTCGGCTCCCATAACCCCACGTGTGAAATGTGGCTGACCCACGAGGTGAGCACTGAGGTTTGCCAGATCTGACTTCAGACCGATCTGTTTTGCAAATAAGGGCCTTCCAGGAAGATTCCTTTAATGAGGCTGACTTCCTTTGTATTTTTACAAATTTTGCAAACTATCTAGAAGAGGTCTTGGCTGTCTGTCACTCAAAATAGGCCCCGTCAACATCTTGTGGGGACAGATGGCATTTGATAAGCTGCGGAAGACACCAGAGGGCAGATGCCTCCTTCCAGGACTGGGGTGGATTTCTCTGCCTCCCTGCTTTGGCCAGAGGTGGGCGCTCTGAGGCCGCCCCTGACCTTTCTCTCACAAGCCCCACCCTCCTGAACCCACATCCTCACTTTAATAAGACGCCCAGGTGTGTGTGTGCAGGGCAGGAGCAACCCGCCCTGGCTGCATGTTGGAATTGCTTCCGAAACTGCCAGTGCCTGGGATGCGTTCTCAGACGCGCAGGTTTAATTGTTCCGGGCTGCAGCCCTGGCGTCGAGATAGGCAGTGGGACCTCAGTTCTCGAATTTATTTTGTTCTGGAAGCCCAAGTGGGAGAAGTGATCTGCTCGAAAACCGAACCTCCTTTGCCGCCCCAGACACGCGTGCCTGACCATACGGATTTCCAGCCTGAAAGGGTTCAACAACCGAGCCGTTTTTTTCCGTGAACTACTTGGTCGAGAACCGAATGGTTCGAGATGGGAGACATTTGAGAACCGAGGTTGGACCGTATTTTTAAAAAATACTACCTTTGGAGTATAACATACGTACACTGAGGTGCAGAAAGTGCACGGATCTTGAGTGTGGAGGGACGCCTTTCTACACACACGGGCCTGAGCAACCATCAGCAGGCGGAGATAGAGGAATGTGTCCTGGACCCCAAGACTTCCTCTCGTGCCCTTTTCTCCTCCATACCCGCTCCCCAGGTAACCAGTATTCTCTTATCACCTAAGATTCGTTTTGCCTGCCAGGGAACGTCACATGAATGCAGTCGTCCGCCGAGGGTGCACGCTGCTCGCACTCACGGCGGCGTCTGGGTATGAGCATCCCGCTGCATGAACACACTGCCACTTATTTACCCATTCGCCGATGTTCATGTAGATTTCTAGTTGGTGCCATAATGAATACAGCTGCTGTGATTCACTCTCGTGGTGTTGGAGGATTTGGTTTTTGTTTCGTTTCTCCTGGGCCTGCACCTGGGGCTGCTGGGCCACGGGATAGGAGTATGTTCGGCTCCTGTGGTTATTTGCATATTGAGATGTTAAAAGGCTCACCAGGTGACTCTGATGTGCTGATGGGAAGGAGAATCCTGGCACAGAGACAGCTCTAACTCTTGCTGCCCCACTGCCCTGCTGAGGCCTCCTGAGTTCTGCCGAGGCTCCCCACTTGCCTGCCTTTCAGTCCCTAAGCTGTGTCTGTCGCTTGCCACCAGTGGGTCCTATCCAACCAGACGTGTAGCTCCAGCACAGCTCCTACCGTCACCCCAAATCTGCTTCAGTGTTAAATTCTCGTCCCCTTTGTCCCTGTTGATGGGGTGCCAGCCACGAGCCACTGTCTCCTCTGCTGGAGCCCTCTCCTCCTGCAGCAGCCCGGCTCAGGGTCTTGCTCCGTTCCTTCCTCTTCCTCTGCCCTCCGGGCCATGTGCACGTGGTAGTGGTCGGTTCGCAGCATCCTCTGTCCTGAGAGCCTAACACGGCTGACAGGAAGCTGAACTGGCATGAAACACGCAAAGCACTTAGCCTGGGGCCTGGTGGAAAGAGCTCAACAAGTAAAAGATGCCAAAATGCAGATCACAGGACCTTTCCATCGTCACCCAGTCTTGATGGACTGCGCACCACACGGAGAGCTGCGCCATTCGGTGAGGTAGGCGCTGGCTCTAGCAGGTTAAGTGAAATGCAGTCACACCCGTTTCTTAAAGGGTGGCTGGTGGACAGATCACTCGTGTGGCTGGTGTCATTTCTGTGGGACAGCACTGGGCAAGGGGAACACATCAGAGTGTTTCCCAATTTCGGGGGCCCAGGCCGTTTGCTTCAGAGTTTACCTGTAGTGCTTGTCAAAAATGCAATGAAGATCACGTGGAGGGCTGGTGGGAGGGGTGGGGGAAGAGTGGGGGAAAAGGTACAGGGACTAAGAAGCATAAATGGTAGGTACAAAATAGATAGGGGGAGTTAAGAATAATAAGATAAGGGAAGTGCAGGAAATAGAGAAGCCAAAGAACTTTTATGCATGACCCATGGACGTGAACTGGGGGATTATTGCTAGAGGGAAGGGGGAAAATTGGGACAACTGTAATAAAAATAAAATAAACTTTATTTTTTATAATAATCCCTTCAATTCAACTTTTTAAAAAAGATTTTATTTAGTTTTTTAGAGAGAAGGGAAGGGAGAAAGAGAGAGAGAAACATCGATGTGTGGTTGCCTCTCACACACCCCATGCCAGGGACCGGCCTGCAACCCAGACATGTGCCCTGACTGGGAATCGAACCAGTGACCCTTTGGATTGCAGTCTGGTGCTCAATCCACTGAGCTACACCAGCCAGGGCACAATAAAATATACTTTAAAAAAAATGCAAAGGGCTAAACCCTTGGGACTGGGAGTGTGCGTTTTCAATTAGCCGCTAGCTAAACTCACACCCTCTGAAATTCGAGGTTCACTGTGCCAACAACTTGGGGTGATTTGATTTTCCCCTTAAACAGATATGCTGATGGAGCTCTCGTTTCCTAGGCTGACTTAGCTGCCAGGAAGGTTCAGGACCAAGTTTTGGGTTAAACGGGTGTTTCATTGCTGCGTGAACTGGCGTGGCTGCTCTGTGGTCTGCTGGCGTGTGAGGGTGGTCGGGCCTCTGGCGAGAAGTACCTGGAGGACAAACAACCCCATCCGTTTGTACTGTGTAGAGCTTCTGGTGACAAAAGGCCTGTCCTCCAGTCTCAGTCCTGTCCTGTGGTTGTTCAAAAGGTAAAAAGATCATTCCATTTCAATAAAAAGCTTACCTAAAAAAAATTCAGATGAGAAGCAAACGCACTCCACACAAGAAATACAGTTCTCCAACCACTAGATGGCGCCACAGCACAAGTTCCTGGACGTGTTCCCCGCTGACAGCGGTTGCCTTAGATCAGTGGGTCTCACTCTCAGAACTTACCAGAAATGCAAGGCCTCAGGCCATACCCCAGACTCACTGAATCAGAAACTGTTTTGTACATGCCACCAGGTGGTACTGATACACGCTGAACTTTGAGACTCACTGTCCCCGGATCTGCCTTGGGGAAGCTTGTCTAAGTATGAGTGAGTAGGGCGGTGGGTTAGAGGGCTTCCTGGAGGAGGGGATGAGGGGGGGCGGTGGGTAGTCAGGCTGGGAGAGTGAAGGAGCAGTTCCAAACTGTCCACATTTGGGCAGAGCTCGCTCAAATCCTGGAGCAGTTACAATAGGAGCAGTTAAGGAACAAGAGACTGGGTTCTTTTTATTGTTTACATATTTATTTAAAGATTTCATTTAATTTTAGAGAGAGGGGAAGGGAGGGAGAAAGAGAGGGAGCGAAACATCGATGTGAGAGAGAAACATCGGTCAGCTGCCTCTTGAATGTGCCTGGACTGGGGACCAGCCCCGCAACCCAGGCATGTGCCCTGACTGGGAATCAAATGGGCAATGTTTTGCTTTGCTGGGAGGACACTCCAACCAACTGAGCCACACGGGCCAGGACTGTACTTCCCCTTCTAGGTAAGGGATGTCAAACAGTGTCGGCTGGACAGCAGGGAAAGGGGGTCACTGGGGACCCCCCACTTTAAGGGAAGGGCCCCGGACCAGGAGCGTGAACCAGGGCCTGGCTGAGCTCTGTAGGACCCGTTGGCTGGCCGGTGGGCCCACGGTAGCTGCTTACTTCTGCGCGTTCTGAAATTTCCCCAAGGCAGCACTGTATTAATGGACTATAATCTTGCAAACTTCTCCGCACAGTCCAGGAAAATGAATGCTCGGAAATCGAAAAGAAGCTTGAGACCAGGTGGAAAAGTCACCACCTCGACACCTTATTAAAACCTTATTTCCAGCTTTCGAATCCTGTCTGTATGCTCAGGCGAGGCCAGTGCCAGAATGAATTCGCATCTTTTAATTTTTTTTTTTCCCTGACAAAAATTCCTTTTGCAGGTGGCTACTGAGCCCTCAGAGGGGCAATGCATCATGCAAATAATTTTTTCTGCTATGACGTGTACAGTTTCGTTTGATTTATCTTTGATGTCAGAAACAAAATGGAAAGTTAACGCTTTAAAAATGAGCATGGCTGGCTGAATAAATAAATAATACGCTCTTGGCCAGAACCTGCCGGGGCCTCCTTCATTGCCCATTGATTCCTTAATTCTCTGCACTTTAACATCTACAGAAATTAAGAGGCCACAGAGCATGGACATGTCTTTTGTTAAACAAGTTAAGGAAGCTGAGGTTTTAGAAGGTGTAGTCCTTCCTGGCTTCAACTGAGCATTTAGAAGCAGGACGAGAGTCAGGTGCCTTCGACAGTTTCTTCTAGGAGCACGGCGGGACCTCACCTTGTTGTCCCAGCCATGAATATTTATGGCGCGTCCACCGACCTGAGAGCACAGCGAACACAGAGTGACCTAGCATCAGGGATGCTACACCTCCTTCCGGTAGTTTCCTGGGGCGCTGGAAAGCGGCCTGGCCAGGTCTCCCCCCCAGAGACTGGCCCCAGGTCCTGGACAGGCTCTTGCATTCTTTCAGGGAAGGAAACCCTCCTGGGGTTTCTTTTATGTCATTTCCAGGTTGGATGAAGGCACCAGCCATCCTCACTGCCCTCAGGGGAGACCCCTGGTGCCTCCTGAAAGGCTTTAAAGCCACCTGGGCCTCCAGAGCCTCTGGCTCACCCCCACCCTCTGCCTTCCCTGCCAGTCCGTCCCAAGGGTAGAATGGCTCAGGTCTCTAACTTCTGTGCCTCCACGAGGGCCAGGAGGGCTGTCTGTGTTGCCGGTTCTCCCTTCTCCCTCTGACAGGGTGAGGTCCCTCCTCCAGGAGGTATTTCTGAACCCACTCCTCCAGCCTCCCAGCTGTGCGGTGGCGGCCCACCTGTCCCCAGAGCACACCTAGTGTCCTCTTGCTGTGACATGACCTCCTGGTATTGCGAGTCCCTTGGGAACAGGGCACACGTTTTTTATTTCTGTAACTCTAGCACAGGAACCCTCATAGGACCTCAAGAATATCTGGTCAGTGGGAACTCAGTTAGCAGAGGATGAAGTGCCCGAAGGTCATTCCGTGACTATTTCCTCGTCTTTGGCGTCTGGCCTCTCACACCTTCCTTCCTTACATGGCCCCGTAAGCCAGGCAGAGCTGCGTTCCGGGAGAGTTGGAGGGGGTTGAACGAGAAAGTGGGTGCAGAGCAGTTGACAGGCCCTTCGCACCCGTGGCCCGAGGAGGTCTGGGACACAGGGTAGACGCCCTGTCTTAGTCTCAGGTGGGTCCAGGCTGGGTCTGGCACGATGGGTGTGAGGTCATGTGGAGAAAAGGCCACGTCCTGCCTGGTTTTAGACCTTGGATCAGGCCGTCCCTGCCCACAAGTGTCTGCCACCAGGACTGGAAGCTGGCCGCTCACAAAGGCCATCCATGCCTGGGACGCCCCTGGCTTGGCACACCAGCCGGGGGCTGTGCGATCTCAGGGCCTCAGTTAGCTCGTCTGAAAACTGGGTCAGTAGCAATGGGGCCACCTCAAATTGTGGGCACCGAATGTGAAGTTGCTGGCACCCAGGATGAATGTACTTGGTAAATATTTTGTTTACTTACGTCCTTTCGGCTGCTACATGGGGGAGGCTTGAGAACAAGCTGTGCCGAATGTCTCTGTGGAAGTCTCTCACTCCGTCTGCTCCTGTGGGTTCTTCCACGTGGGGTCCCCCTCCTCCTCCTGGATCCAGGGGCCCCATCATTTGCTCCACATTGAAGACCCAACTGCTGGTCTCCTTCTGCTCACCCCATGGAACCACCATGGAAGCTCCAGGGTGATGCCTCCACCCGAACCCTTGCTGCCCAGGCCCCTGCTCCCAAAGGCCCTCGCCTCTCAAGCTGGGCTCGGGGCAAGGCTGGGACCACCGCCACCCATCAATCCAGGCACAGCCTCAGCTGGCGGCCTTCAGGACGCCTCACCTGCCTGTCCTCTCCCAGTCCCAATTCCCCTCTCCCTCAGCATCTCCCTTCCATTAGAAATCTCGCCCTTCTACTTATCAAATCAGCATCGCACCTGCCTGTCTCCGCCACTGTCAACATCGCTGCTCGCACGTGTCCTGCAGCCTGGCGCCGGGCGGCCCCTCTCCAGCAATTATGATTCCCTCCCCAGCTCACGTCCCAAGTCTTTGTTCTTCTCTCTGAACGTTCAAGTTAATTTCTACCGACTGTTTATTCAGCCTTTCAACTGTCTGGCTTGCTACTTACTCAGGAAATGCAGCCCCCAGAGGGAGAGAGCGGGGACACAGAGCAACAGTTTTGAGCAGGAAGGAAAGGCACTTCAGAGAGTGAGGGGGAGAGGCAGGAGTTCGGAGGGCCCTGCGCACGTGGGCGCGGGGAGGGGAGAGAGGAAGGGGGGCTGGCCAGTTCTCAGGCGCTGTGTTTGGCTCAGTTCTTTACCGTGTAAGTGCGTGTGCATGTGCACATGGGTACATGTGCCCGTGGAGTTACAAACGCATGCACGCAGGCAGGAGGCAGGAGAAAAGAGCTGTCTGGGGCCCTGCTGTCTCTATCTGCCTTTTGTTCCACAAAGCATTTTGAGAGGAGGTGCTAGGCAGGCAGAATCGCCCTCCCCTGAAGAGAAGAATCTGGGACAGTGAAGGTGGTCCTACAGGGAGGTGACCAAGGGGCGGGGTGGGAAGGGGAGGAGCTGGGGAGGGGGGAGGCACGGGCAGCCCCAAGAATACCAGGACATTTTCAGCTGTTTGCTGGGAGGGGCTGCTCTGGCTCCCCTGTGTTCACAGGAAATTTGAGTTTTCGGCATGGGCCTTGTACTTGAGATTGCTAGTGGGGTGGGGTGGGGAGGGGTGGGGAGGGGAGAGGCATGAATTTCATTTGTGAACTGACTCCAGGGTGCAGGTTAAACCGTGTCCAGGAGGCAGGGCTGAGAGCAAGGCTAGGGCGAGGCTGGAAGTCTAGAGCATCAAACTATCGGGGATTTGGAGAAATCTTGGCCGGAGCTTTGGCCTGTGGAAATGGGGGCTCGAAAGTGACCTTCGGGCACTTCATCCTGTTAACTGAGTTCCCACTGACCAGATATTCTTGAGGTCCTATGAGGGTTCCTGTGCTAGAGTTACAGAAATAAAAAACGTGTGCCCTGTTCCCAAGGGACTCGCAATACCAGGAGGTCATGTCACAGCAAGAGGACACTAGGTGTGCTCTGGGGACAGGTGGGCTGCCACCGCACAGCTGGGAGGCTGGAGGAGTGGGTTCAGAAATACCTCCTGGAGGAGGGACCTCACCCTGTCAGAGGGAGAAGGGAGAACCGGCAACACAGACAGCCCTCCTGGCCCTCGTGGAGGCACAGAAGTTAGAGACCTGAGCCATTCTACCCTTGGGACGGACTGGCAGGGAAGGCAGAGGGTGGGGGTGAGCCAGAGGCTCTGGAGGCCCAGGTGGCTTTAAAGCCTTTCAGGAGGCACCAGGGGTCTCCCCTGAGGGCAGTGAGGATGGCTGTGCCTCCATCCAACCTACTGCTACACCATGACAAGGAGCCAAGAGACCCCAGCTGACATCTGGGGTTCTCTACATAAACCCACACACATGTGGAGACACATAAGTGCACTTATAGTGTATAAAATATATAAATGCCAAATTATATATGATGAATATGCATGCTATATATGGTCTATTTATAACAATATAAAATCATATTAGAAAACTAAAAAATATAAAAAACATTTGCACAATTATTCTGTAGTGGGTAATTATGTGTGTAATGATAATATACATAAAATATAGAGCAACCATATTTTAAATATATACGTCTACATACTATACTCATAAAATACAATACAAATGAAATCTCAGGGCACAAAATAAGGTCACGCCCTGGCCTCGTGGCTCAGCTGGGTGGAGCAGCATCCCACACACCAGAAGGCTGAGGGTTTGGCCCCCGTGGGGGCACGTGCCGGAGGCAACCAATGCCTGTTTCTCTCAATTTCATAATCCATCATATCCTCAGGTCAGGACTAAAAAGACACAGAAACAAAAATAAAATAAAAAACAAAATGAAGTCCCATCTTTTTTTATTTTTCTCATTCCGTCTTTTATGTGGAGCATTTGTTCATATTTTTGACTTTACTGAGACACAATGCGCAGATAATAACCTGCACCTGTTTCAGGTACATAACCGGACACCTTTTCACACCTGGGAGCCCAGGACCGCAGTCAGGGTCATGAACGTACTCATCACCCCCACAAGTCTAGCCGACCCCTTTGTGAGGCGCCCTGCCCCACCCCCTCCTCGCTACCCTCCCCAGGCAAGCAAGGGTCTGCTCTCTGTCCCTGGAGATTGGTTTGTGTTTCTGGGATCAGACAATGGGACCCCACGGCATGTGTTCTTTCTGTCTGGCTCCTTCCACACAGCATAATTTTTTGAGATGCGTCCATGTCGCATGTGTGTGTCGGTGATTCTTTCCTTTTCATCGTTAAGTTGCATCGAATGGGTGGACCACACTTCGTTCATGCAGCCACCTGTCCTAGGACATTTGGGTTTACCATTCCGATGACGCCGTCCCGAAGCCCCCCATGCTATGAAGTTCTTTCTGCGAGTTCTTTCCTCCCAGGTTTCTTGGTTTTCTCAAGAGCCCCAAGGGCTGCAGGTTAATCTCTCTGTGGATCAGTGAGTTGGGCACCTGCTGCCAGCTCAGGTGGACCTGCAAGGCTCCCGCCTCACTCTGTCCTCAGCACCCTCTGCTCACGGGCAGACAGGGCAGACGAGGCAGGCCAACGCACCTTCCTTGCATCTGTGAGTCCTCAGGGAGCTGGGTCAGGAGAGGTCCCGGAGGCCAGGGAGCACTGTCCAGGCCAGCCCTGCTCTGTCAGGGTGATATTCAGGTCTCGCCGGGGGTGCACACCTGTCCATGTTCACCTGAAAGCTCCCACTCCGAGTGCTCAGCCCCCACCGCTGACCCAGGGTCTCCAGCTATTATTTCTTGGAGGCTCTGGACTTTCTTCCTCACGTTCCTTGCACTCAGCCTCCTACCTGGTCAGTCCCCACTGCCACGCTGGCCGTGGGCTTTGCCATCAGACCACCTGTGAGGAGGTGCTTTGCACCTGCAATGCCCTCGGCCTGGAATACTCTCCCCTCAGGTGACCACTTCCTCATGTCTAACATTTCACACTCCCATTGTTTTATTTCTCCTTTCTCACTGTGTTTTCTTAACACGTCGCCATCCAATGCACCATATAGTTAACTTCTCTCTCTCGTGCGTCCCAGTCTCCCTGCCAGTCTAAGCTCCATGAGGGCAGTAATCTGTCTGCTTTGTGCATCAGCTTCTTGGGTGCCCAGCCCATGCAGGTGCTTAAATATTTGTCAAAGGAGTGAATGAGCAAATGACCACCTGGCTCTTGGTGTTGGATAAGAGCGCCCCAATCTCCCCTAGAACAGCTGTGGAACGTCCATACTGAGACCCGAGGGTGCTTAGCAAGCCCTGACGGGACCCAACCCTGAGCGGGCTGAGTTACCAGGGCTGTAAAGATCAGCTCCTCCAGTTTGTTTACTTTTTCAAAAACAGTAGATTCCTTCCCCTTCCCTCGCCCACCCCCGCACCTCCCTTCAAGACATCTTCCTGGAATTTCATTATGCAAAATAGAGACAATAGATGTTCTATTAGTATAGAACTATAGGTTTACCTTTACCTGAGGACTTGTCACATGAGGGCATTGAGACCGAGGAAAATACCGTTTTGACTAAAGGCAGCATGGTCTCCTGATTGGCTGCTGGAACAGAAGAGGGCATTGGCGACAGAAACCGGTGAAAGCCGAATACGGGCTGGAGCTTATGGGACAGCAATGCCGTTGGTCGCTCAGCTTCGGTCAATGTGCCCCGGTGGCAGGAAGTAAGGGGACGGATGTTAGGAGCGACTCAAACCGGGTCCAGGGTATCCAGGAAATCTCGGGACTCCCTTTATGACTTTTCTGTGAATGCAAAATTACCAAAAAAAAAAAAAAAAAGCTACTTAAAAATGTTTCATTGCATTACAAAGTACAGTTTAAAAAACAACAAATATGCCTTTGAAATTATGGTCGACAATTAGCAACTTCCAAAACATACGAACTATCACTGTTTTGCTTTGGTTACCCAAAATTGAAAAAAAATCTTCACGCCTTCAGCTAAGCAGTTGAAAATGGCAACGGATTTTAACAGCTGCTCGCCTTGCGGTCTCAGGACCTGCTCCAATGAAGCCAGGGAGGCGGGGGAAACTCGATTTGACTTTTGTTCACTGTGAGGGAGGCAGACATTCCGGTTAGTGCCCTGCCAGGGTGTGAAGGGTTTTCCTCAGAGCGCACGGGAGTGGGCATGTTGTTTCCCGCAGCTCTAGAAGAGTTTAAAATGTTTCTGAAAGCTGACATTGGAAGCAGACACTTTTGGAGAACCCGTGAAGCATCTCTGGGGCTTTGCCAAACACGACTTGAAAACCACTGGTCTGATTGCAAATTCCCATTTTGCAGACGAGGTCTGGAGAAGGGCTGAGACTAAGGTCTCGCCACAAGACGAGGGTGTTGTCTTTCCCATCGTGACATTTCTTCCAGTGGACTGATGTAACTGCATTATTCTTTCTGGCTGCTGGATCGAAAGTCCTTGAAGGCTTCAGCCTCTCACTTCTCTTCCTGATGGTCATTGATGCCTCTTCCATTATTGAGAGCTTCAGTGACTATCTAAATATGCCTCCTATTCACCTGTCTGTCACTTCTCTAGGGCATAACCCTAAAAGTGCAGGTGCTGGGCGGTCAATCAGGTGTGCCTCGACTTCACTAGAAAATTCCAAATTGCTCTTGTAAAAATTACATCTCCCTCCGCAGCAGAGTGGCGCTCCCTGTGGCACCCCAGCATCACCAGTACCTGGTATGGTCAGCATGAAAAGGGGCAGTGTCCCCCATCTCTGGTATGTGGCTTTGGTCCAGCCACTCGCCCCGCCCCCAACCTGGCTCTCCTTCCTCATCTGTGACATGAGGAGGCAGACCCAGCTCAGGCTCCTAATCGGAGCGATTTCACTCAAAATTAAATTTCACAGCCTCCCCCATAGAAACATGTTTTTGCAGTATTGGATAATTGAGAAAATACACATGATCATAGGCTGCTATGAGTTTGGTCACGGGTTACAGTGAGTTCATATTTCACTAAATGCGGTGACACGGAATACATTTTGAGGTGGCCATACACGATCAGAGTATGTATTCAGTCTGCAAAGCGTTTACAATGACTCAGACATGCCTGGATGCGCGTTCCATGCCCTGGGTTTATTCACGCGCCTCTGCTCTCTCCACCCACGGTTGGAAACTGCTGGCCTAGGCAATGTCGGTCCCGTCCCGGTGAGGTGACACAGTGGTTTCAGAAAGCCCTAGATTTGCACCCAGGTGTTGCTATTTACTGCGTGCCCTCAGGCCAGTTTAACTTTGGGGACCCTAGTTTTCTCTCACATGTGTGCACACACAGCAGGCACTGTCCTCAAGACACTATGTACATGTTAGCTCAGATGGTCACAACTGTTCCTGGCACAGGAGTGATCTCGAAATGTTACCTATTATTAATCCCGCCAACAATCGTACAAGGGAGTTATCATTCATTTATGTATTCGATAGATATTTATTGAACATAGCCATGTGCATGGCATTGATTAGGCCCTGGGGATGCATCTGGGAACAAAACAGTCACAAATCTCTGCCTTTACGGAATACCTTGTTCGTCCAATTTTACACGTAAGGTTGTTGGGGCCCAGGGAGGGTGGGTGCCTTATCTGAGTCCACAGTGACTAAAAGAGATGCACAGAGCAAGTTCCTACACCCAGTCCCTTCCCATGATGCCTGCAGCAGCTGCTCAGTTCCTCATGACCCTTGCTCATGACCCTTGGACCAAGCAGGGGGCGTGACTCCCATTCCAGGGTTTTTTGTGCTTGGGACCACGTCAGTCAGTGGAAGCCGTAAGAGGAAAACTTGGAAGCTGTCGGCTGCCATGTTTCCTTCCATATGGAGAATGTCGCTCTGGAGGGAGAGAGAGAAAGAGAGCCAAGACACAGGGAGAAGCAGAGGTGTGGGGGAGGGGGAGACAGAGAGAGGGGGCTGGAGAGAGATGTGGAAGAGGAGGGGAGAGAATGAGAGACGCTGGTGGTCCAGCCACATTCCTCTCTTCAAGTTCCTGGAGATACCCAGTATCCTCATAACAAACTCCCTTCTTTTGTTTAAACTTGCGACCGAAGGAATCCCACTTCACAGCGTGGGATGGGGCAGGTGCCTCTGAGCATCTGCTCTGAGATCCCTTGAGCTCCTGCTGCACCTCGACAGCCTTGTGGCGTCGGGACTGAGGGTGTCCTGCTCTTCGATAACTTTGCAATAGATCCTGTACCTTCAGAGCATGTGGCTGCAACCTAACTCTTCATAAATCAGGCGGGAGCTTCCTGCATGGCGAAGAGCCTCAGCCATACATCATTTTTGTTTTCCTCTTGGGGAGAACAGCTATGCTACAGCAATAACCTGCCACGTATATGTCTCAGAGCCCTATTTATATAGCCATATGGATAAATATATATAAATAGGACTGTGGAATAATAGATTAAGGGATCTGCTCATCCATAGAAGACTTATGGGGCTTTCAGGACCTAATGGCGGCCTGATTCAGTAAGAAAAATGGGTCTTCAGCAGGATGTGGCCGAGAATTAGACGAGCCCATAACCTGATAGAAAGCTCACTGGGGAGATGCCGAGGTGGGGAGGGCTCTGTGAGGAGCCAGAAGTTTGGCCGAGTGAGCTGGAGGAGGGAGTGAGCAGGGCAGAGCCATGGAAAAGCATGAGATGTGAGCTGTCTTCCCAGTGCAGCCCCCATTTTTCTGTGCCCTTGTCGGGTCATTGGCCGCCTCTGAGCCTTGCCTCCTCATACATCAGTGAGGGGTGTGGACTTGCGGACCTCTGAGGTCAGCTTTTCCGCTCTGACGCCAACGTGACTCTGAGCTCCGTGGTTGCTGCCCTCAGGAGATCGAAAACATATCGGTTAGGTTGAGGTTTGCCCTCGACCTTGAACAATCACTGTTGGCCATTGTGGATCTTCTACCTGCTGGAGGCTTCCTCGGGAGGGACCTGCAGTCACAAGACCAAAGGCCTTGAGCAGTCTAAATAGCAGTAGCTGTGGCTACTGCAGCCGTGGCCACTCCTGTGACCTGGTGTGCCTGGGCACTCTGGGCTCACGACCTGCGGCTAACACTCACGGAGCACTACGGTGTGCCAGGCACCACTCGACATACTTCCCATATTTTATCTTGCTTCATCTCGTGAGAACCCAGGGAGGTAGGTACCGTTATTTTCCCCACTTACGGATGAGGAGGCGCAGAGAGGCTGAGTGGCTGGTCCCAGGCCACACAACTGGTAGCTGATGACACCCCGTGGAGTCTGACTCTAGCATCTGCTTGCTCATCTCTGCTGTGGACCCCCCATGTACAGGAAGAAACTCAGGCTGCAAGAGGTTAATGGCTGTGAGCAGCCTGGGTCCTTGGAATTCTCAGGCCTGTCAATTCCGTGGGAAGGGATATAGAGAAAAAGTATACTTGCAGCTTTCTTTCAGCTTTTTCCAAGTCAGCCAATTTTTTTTTTTAAGCAAAAGTCTATTTACAGAAGCGACATATAGGACCCAAGATAACCACCTGTTGGCTGTGCTTCAGTGAACCCCCAAATCAGTGACGGACTGGATACAGTGTACCTGGTGCTGTGGGCTTTTTCAGGATTTCAGGCTGTTTTTTGTTCCCTCCATGGGCTGAAACCAGGCTGCTGTGACTTGATGAGGACACATTTCTCCTGGGGTATAATAAGGCAGCTGGTGTTCGCCCCAATGCCGGAGACAGAACATTTGCTATTTGGGAAGAGTTAATCCTAAAGCTTCTTTCTTTGGCTCCTGCCTTTGGAGCAGGCACTGCTGGGGGGCGGCGGGGGGGGGGCGGTTGGAGGGGGAGAGCACAGGCAACTCCGCTGCCTTATTAATCCTCCTTCAATCCTCTTAATGCTGATCACAGAATTTATTGAGTACTTGTGATGTGCCAGGCCCGGTGCTGAAGACTGATTTAATTCTCCTAACACCTTCGCAGAGACAGTGCCGGTCCCCTGCAGAGACAGGGAGCTGCGGAGGGATAAACAGCCTGCCCAGGGGTCCAGCCAGCAAGGGGCCGGCCCAGGACTAGAACCCTGACTCCCACACCAAGCTGTTAACACCAGACTCTGCTACTCTCGGGACCAACCATCATGTTTGTGGAGCAAAATGAAAACGTGGGGCCCTCTGTTCAACAATTATTAAGAATGTCAAGCTCTGATCGATGTGGCTCAGTTGGTTGGGCATCATCCTGCCGAGCGAAAGGTCAGGGAACATGCCTGGGTTGTGGGTTTGTTCCCCATTGGGGGGTATGCATGAGGCAACCAATAGATGCTTCTCTCTCACATCGATGTTTCTCTCCCTTTCTCCCTCCCTTCTCCTCTCTCTAAAAATAAATAAATAAGATAAAATTAAAAAAAGAATTTCAAGATGATGACAGCAGAGTGTTCACTGGTTGTGGGCCCTTCTGAGTGTGACCGCACAGGACACACGCCCAGCAAGTCAGCCCTGACTTCCCGCTTGGGGCGTTCCCCTGGTGTCTCCCAGCTCCCTGGCGCTCTTTTCCAAGGCTGTGTTTTCACAGTGCCCAAACCGCCTCGGCCCGGCTGGGGCGCTGCGCCTTAGGATGTCCTCAAAGCTGTGAGAAGAAGCAGTGCCCCTGGGCTTTGGAAGGCTTTGGGCAGCTGCAGCTTCCTTCCAGGCAGGAGGCAGACAGGGCTCGGAGCCTGGACTGGCACCCTGAGGCCACCCCCCTGCCCCATCCCTGTGCCCACTAGGGCAGACCCCGCCCATCCTCAGGCGGCGTGTTGGGAGTCCAGGGCGCTCCCGCTCGGCCTCACTGTCCTGTGGCTGTGTCCATGACAGGGCCTCCCAGAGGTTCCGACAGACCCTTGCCCTTTCTTTAAGCACTGCTTTATTAAACCATAAAGAAATGTCAGCTGTGGTGCCTTTCAAATGTGTACATGTTTAAAATTAAGGCCCTTAGCCCCAAAATAATGCAATATGTGTGCTTTTCCCGAGACAGTTCCTGGATGTATTCATCCGGAGCTCACACAGACAGTAGAATCTGGTGAAGGATTATAATTATTTTTTCACTTTTATTGAGATGTAATACACATAGAATCAAATACACGTGAGGTGCACTAGTCTTACTTACACAACCTGGTGGCGTGTACGTAGGTATACACCTCTGGAACCACCACCCAGATCGGATTCTCTATAGCACCTGGAGAGTTCTCTTACCTTCTGTGCAAGTCAGTGCCCACCAAGAGGTGACCGCCCCGTGACTTCAGTCACCACTGGCTGGTTTCGCCTGTTCTTGAACTTCATATAAATGAAACGATGCAGGGTGTATTCTCTTGTGTCTTTCACTGAACATAACGTCTGAACTCATCCCCGGTTCCGCCTGCAGCAGTGGTTTCTTTTTATTGCGATGTAGCATTCCATTATGTGAATGCTCACAATTTATTTACCCATTCTCTTGCTGGTGGGCATCTGGGTTATTTTCAGTTTGGAGCTATTAGGAATAAACTGTTAGGACTATTTACTATTGACTGAATGTTTGCGTGTGTCCCCCCCCCCCCCCCCCGCCATCCCCAAATTCTGTGTTGAAACCTAATCCCCAGTGAGGTGGTGTTTGGAGCTGGGGCCTTGGGGAATCCCTCATTAGTGAAATGAGTGCCCTTATAAAAGAGACCCCAGAGAAACACCCTGTCCTTTCCACCATATGCGGACACAGCAAGAAGACGGCTGTCTGTGAAACAGGAAGCAGGTTCTCACCAGAACCTCCATCTGTCAGCACCTTGATCTTGGACTTCCCAGCCTCCGGAACTGTGGGAAACAAATTCCTGTCACTTATAAGCCCTTCAGTCCATGGCTTTTCTGTTAGAGCAGCCCAAACGGACTGAGACAAGGTTCTTATACATGCTTTTGGTGGCCATATTCCCTCATTTCCCTTGGATGGGGCAGGGCATGTCCAGCTTCGGAACATGCTGCCAAACGGTTGTCTGCAGTGGATGTACCGGCCCCCACTCTCCGCGGCACAGGAGGGTAGGGCATCTACGTTAGCAATGGAGGTGGATTCACCTGCCGTCATCCTTCCAGCATCACTCTGTGAAGGCGGTATCCTGGAGAGATGGCAAAGTTCAAGTAGGGCATCCTCGAGGCCTGGGCAAGCCCCCTGGGGCCCCACTGTGTCCCCAACTGAGAAGAAAACTCTGCAGAGGCACTGCTCTGTCTCAGGAACTGCCTGTATTATTCAGGGTTCCCCAGGGAAACAAAGCCAACAGGACATAGAGAGATACATGTGCAAGAAGGCGTTTGTTACAGGAACCAGCGCGTGTGAGGTAGGGTCTGCTGTCTGCAAGCTGGGGACCCAGGAAGGCTGGCGGTGTGATTCAGTCTGGGGGCACAGGTCTGGGAACCGGGAGCTCTGACGTCCGAGGGCAGGAGAAGACGGGCATCCCCACTCAGGCAGAGGGCACACTCACTCTCCCTTTCTGTCCTGTTCATGCCACCAGTGGGCTGGATCATGCCCACCCGCATTTGGGGATGGCAATCTTTACTCAGCCTACCGATTCGAATGCTAATCTCTTTTAGAAACACCTTCATGGACACACCTGAAATGTTTTACCACTTATTGGGGTGTCCCTTAACCCAGTCAAGCTGTCCCATAAAATCAGCCTTCACACTGCCTGCCATACCTCAGCTTTTCCTTGTCACTCTCCAGCCACTCAAGTGACCCAATTTGACCATTCTGTCCCAGAGGTAATGAGAGGGGCAACTACACCAAGAAAGAGAGAGCCGGATGGAAGCAAGGAGGGAAAAGAGTTGATCCTCTGTTACCATTTCTCACTGTGGAATACCCAACTCAAAATTCTCCTTTAGTGGATGATTTTTGGGCAGCTCTCACATGCCAGGCACCTTGCAAATTCCAACAACCTTGCAAATTTGCTATGAACTATTTCCCTGCGTCAGGCACCTTGCTAATATTCATTATCGCTTTCTTCACGACTCCTCCACGCATACAGGAGAAAAGGGCAGAGCAGAAAGACAAGCGCCATGTGCAAGGTCACCCAGCTAGTAAGTCCCATCACAGGGCTTGCACCAGGCTGCCTGGCACGGCAGGGAGGCCACGTGGTGTCTCGACAAGCCTCCATTATTGTAAGTTATACACATGCATGTGTGCACACGTGTGTGCATATGCACAGATGCACACACGTGTGAACGCCACTTCTTCTGACAGGCGTTGCCCTTTCAGAAAGACTAAGCACAAGTGAACACTTCATAAATTGAATTACATTATTTACCAGGATAACTGACTTAAAAAAAAAAGACCTAAAAAGAGACACAGGGTGAGGCCATTGGAAAATGTAACCCTAATTTTTCCTATGTGTAAATCTATAGGGTTTTGTAGTTAGAACTGGCTTAAAGCAGGAGCTGTGGAGCCCTACTCCTACCCCACACCCCTCCCACTCCCCCTCCCAACCCTGTACCACCCCCAACTCCCATTCTGGCATTCTCATGGGTAGAGTGCAAGAAGCTTAGCATCCTGTCCTGCTCTGCAGTGACCTAAAGTAGGCGAGCCCCTGGACTCTGGCCGTTTGCTGGGCCAGGCTGGGTAGGAGGTGCCCACAGCCCTCAGGATTCAGGCTGGTGCCTGACGGGCAGTTTCTAGTTTTCCCCCTGCTCCCCACTCCGCCCCTTCCAACCTCACTGCTCCCCGAGGGCCAATTCCTTCTGCCAGGTCTGCTTATTTCAGAGTCAGTGAGGTGAGCGAACACAGTAAGGCAATAGAAAGTGATGTTTTCCAGTTCCAAAAATACTTATCCCTTCTGTTTGTCCCCTTGGAGAGGTGGGAAGAGCAAGCATGAGCCCTGCATGGGGCTCACTCATTCCGTAGGAGGGGGACAGCCTCTCTGGGGCACGGTGGGGCCCTCCCGCCACGGCCCTCATTCATCCGAGAAAACAGCTTCAGTGCCCAGCTGCCCAGCCACAGCTGGGCCCCACTCGCTCCTGCTGCCCAGCCTGCTCCTCCCAGAATTTCCCCTTGAACTACCCAGGTAGCAAAGGGTCCTTGGCAGGGGACCATCACCCCCACTTCCCAGGAACAGCAGAGCTAGCAGCCAGCAGCCACGGCAGGGCAGGCCAAGTAGAGGGTGAGGGCGGGCTTTGCTGTTAGTTCCCAGCAGGACCAACCTCAGGGTGAGGACCGGAGCCAGGCAGCCAAGAAAGCTTCCTCTGAGAAGTGACAGATGGGTGAAGAAGGGAAGCTGTAAGGAGGGAAATTTGTGGATTTTTTTAAACATCTACCACATGCCAGGAACTACATAAGGTACTTCCACATACCTTATCCTATTTGGTCTTTATAACAGCCCAATGAAATATTTATTAATATACCCAGGCCCAGTATCGCTCATGGGCACAACACCCGTGTAGTTACACAGGACCTGTGCTCAGAAGGAGCCCTGCACACAGCTCAATGCCTCCTTGAAATTCCTAGTAATTTTTTGACAAGGAGTCTCATATTTCTATTATGAAGATTTTATTTATTTATTTTTAGACAGAAGGGTAGGGAGGGAGAAAGAGGAGAGAAACGTCAATACATGGTTGCCTTTCACATGCCCCCTACTGGAGACCTGGCCTACAACCCAGGCATGTGCCCTGACCAGGAATGGGACCAGCGACCCTTTGTTTCTCAGGCAGGCGCTCAACCCCCTGAGCCACACCAGCCAGGGCCTTGTATTTCTGTTTTATATTGGGCTCTGCAAATTCGGTAGCCGGTCCTGATTATACTCACTTTACAAGTGAGGAAACTGAGGCTCTGAAAGGTTACAGAACCTGCCCAAAGTCACAGCCGGGAAACCGTGGATTTAGCACTCAGACTCAGACCTGTCTGAGTCCCAAGGCCATGCTCTCCGACCGTACAGGCATTTCATCCAAACAAGTGTATTTATTGTGCAACGGTTAGCACTGAGGCCTGAGGGCAGGAGTGTGCCTGGTGAGCCACTGGAGCTGGGACAAGTGTGGCGAAGATACATTCGATGTGTGACCAATCCCCTTTTCTTTTTTATTCCAGTCATCTGACTATTGCCTGGGGAGACAATTTGGGAACAGTCACCCAAGCAGGACAAGTGAGGGGCTGCTTCTCTCGAGGGGCGATTATGGCCTTCAAGGAGGACGCACCTGAAAACACGGCTTCATGGATAAACAGACGGAACCTTGTTACAGGGCTGAGGCCCCTTGGTCACTCCCTGGGCAGCAGCCCTGAGGACAGGTCAGGAGGCATTTTCATTAGGTCTCAAGGGTCCTTTCAGCTCCAACAAATAACACGGGAAGCTCTGGGGCTCACTCTGCGGCAGGGACAGCAGCTCTGCAGTCTCATGGCATTTCTCAAAATCACAGGGCCAACCTTGTCACCCAGCATGAAGTCCTGGGAGAAAAAAGATCGGCAGAGTTGACAGCAGTGACTCACCTTCTTCCTCAGAAGTGGCTCTGAATCCAGTGACCTTGTGGGCCCAGGTTCTAGGGAGCCACCCCCTCCCCCACCCCCGCCAGCACCCTGTTGTCTTTCTTCCTTTGCCATCTCATTCCTCTCCTCAGCCCTTGTGCAGGATCCACACTGCACTTAGGCGGGATCATTGAGAACTTGGATTCCCAGGCAGTGGTGGGAGGAGAGAGAAGAGGAATATTAAGGGCCAGGATGGATAGACTTGGTCCAGGATGTAGGGTTAGGGTGAGGTAAATGGGGGGGGGGGTAACTTTCCGGCTGTACTCCTAGATAACAGTAGCCAACCTTTACTTGAGTGCCGATTCTGTGTTAAATAATATATTAAGGGTACACAGTGTATTGTTGCCTTTAATTCTTCATGATACCCATTTTACAGATGGGGAAACTGAGCCTCAACTAGGAAAACCCTTGCCTCAGGTCACAGAGCTATGAAGTGGTTCTCAAACCTCAGCACCTATCGGAATCACCTGGAATGCTTGTTAAACTAGGGATTACTGGGCCCTGCCCCCAGAACTTGCAGTTCAGTAGGTCTGGGATGGGGCCGAGAATCTGCGCATCTAACAAGTCCCCAGGTGATGCTGATGCTGCTGATCCAGGCACCACCCTTCGGGAACCCCTGCCTCGCAATGACCACATGCTCCTCAGCCCTAGCTGAGCGCTGGAATCGCCAGAGCACTCCGAAATTCTGAGGCCAGCTGGCCGTCCTCTCTGAAAATCTGACTGCATTGGTCTACGATGGTGTCTGGACTTTGGCCTTAAAAAAAAAACAATCAACCCTCTGGGTGTTCCTCATGTGCAGCCAGGGATGAGAACCACCGTTCTAAACGCTGTCAGTGGGGGATAGAGGCAAAATAGCAAGTTTCTAGATGAAAATAACGGTCCCTTTTCGCTGATACAGAGAAACAACATGACTTCTGCTTTCAAGTTCAGAATCTCCAGCGTTACAAACCAATCTGCTCAGGCCCAGCTAGATCCTCATTGAGTTTCCTTTGGGGGCTGGGTGCTTTTCCAAGGACCCAAGTGCCGACTGGTCGGGGTCAACCGGTTGGTGAGAAACGACCAGATGGAAATCCATTGAGAAGCTGATGACAGGTGTACCTTCCACTGGGCGTTTTTCTTACAAATAGTAATCTGTGGTGATTTCACTTAAGTTTGTGGCAGCGTGTTTTACGGCCAAAGTCCTTGCATAATTATGCAACAGAAATGTATCTGAAATTGCTGAAATGGTTATATATAGGTAGGATTTGCTTGAGCATTTGATGTGCTTTTAAGAAGTCTGTATTCGGTTGGATTACCTTTGAAATGTGCTTTTGAAAGTGGAGTTTGCTGTTTCCAGCTCAGTGCTGAGGAAGAGGAGGGTGGGTGCTCTGTATAACCTAAAAGTGGTAAGTGCTTTTTATAGGGTTGGCATAAATTATTTCTAAGGCTGATTAAATTTTATCTGGTGATTAATTGTTTCAGAAATAACCGGGTAGGCTTGCGGTTACTGCCTTAAAATACAGAGAAAGTTAAAAAAAAAAAAAGACTTCACTAGGTCTCATCAAAATGAAAACAAAAATGGTGATGATGTTGACCAGACGGAGTAGGAGGAAAAGCAGCTGAGATCAGGGATCGGTGCAGCCTCTGACTGGGAGCCCGAGAAGGCGTCCAGACCAGGGGGCTCAAGTCCACTGCCTGCAGAAGAGGGCCCAGCATGGGCCTCGCCTGCAGGGAGGGGCTCATTGGCCCCTCCACGGCTGTGGACCCAAGGCTGCCAAATTGAGTTTTCAAGAGACAGAAATCCAGATTTTAGGATAAACATTTCCGATTTAAATTTTTTTGCTTAAATACCATAAATAATGTGATGTGGGCTGTCTGCAGACCACATCGGTGACCTGGTCCAACCCCCGTATTTTACAGAGGAGGAAACATGGTCTAGAGTTTACTCACTTATCGACTTAAATAAAAGTGGTTACCCCAGAGGTCTTTTCCCGCCAAGGCACTCACAGCCTGGTGAGGGAAAAGGCAGGAAATGGGCGGGTTGTGACCTGGGCCACAGGAGGCTGTGAGCATAGACGAGGGGTGGTCTGGTTCAGCCCGGGATGCGGCAGGACTTCCCTCTGGGCAGGAATTCTCAGCTGAGTCCTGGAGGAATGGGTGTCAGCTACTTGGAACAGTGATGCTGGAAGAAGAGGCAGCTTCTGCAAAGACCCTGGGACTGGTTTGGTTGGAGAACTGCAAAAGGCTGTGAGGCTGAACCAGGTACAGAACCTGAAAGCTCACGGGCTGAGCCAGAAACTGGGAGATTTCGATGTGACTGGAACTCTAGTCTACACTCCAAGATGAATCTTCACTGTGGTGCAGGGAAAAGGTGAGTTCAGCGTCTGAGAATCTGGATGGAGCTGAGCCAAGCCTGGAGGAGAAAATGGTGGCAATGTCAGGTGATGAAGTATAGTTTGGGCTTTTATTTTTTTTCCTACTTGCTCTGAAATGAACACTCCAAGCTCTGTCATCATAATTTCTGAAAAGCTGCCTGATTCCTCCACAGAAATGGCCGATTCTGCTTTTACCAGCTCCTGGTGCTTTGAGTGGATGGGTCTTCACATGTCAATAATCAACATGATTTCCCTCCGGTAACCTTGGCATTCACTGCACCTGACTAAGGAGGAGTTCTTTTCGGGCCTTGATGCCTTGGTTTGGAGGAAGGGAGGAAGAGGAAGAAATCCAGATTGCTCTTCTGTGCCATCATGTGTTTGGGGGACATCCTTCTTCTCCTTCTCTTCCTTCTTCCCTTTTCTTCTTCTTCTTCTTCTTCTTCTTCTTCTTCTTCTTCTTCTTCTTCTTCTTCTTCTTCTTCTTCTTCTTCTTCTTCTTCTTCTTCTTCTTCTTCTTCTTCTTCTTAGTCTTATTCTTATTCTTATTCTTATTCTCTGTCTCCTCCTCCTTCTGTTCATATTGCTGCTCTAGGAGGAACCACTAGATGTGGACAAGAATGAAGATTGTCCTGTTTCCTCCCTGGGTCAATTGCTGATCTGCTGCCTCTGTAGCTTTTCTCAGTTTCAAGGCCCTGTGGTTGTTAGTGTTTCTTGGCATTGGAATAGACTTTGGGGTCTAGACTCTGTCCCTGCCCTGGTAAAGTGTACAGTCTCGTGAAGAGAGTCCTGTGAGATCAAAGTCACGGGAGGGTCAATAACAGGCCCTCTGGGTGTGCGATGAGGAGTTTGATTCCTTTTGTTGTTGACAAAGCTGATCCTGCCGGCAGACATCATGACGTGCCATTCACTTTTTCTTTTCAATTAAAAAGGGAAGAAATGGGGATAAAAATTCACATACCATAAAATTCACCATTTAAACCACTTTCGAGTGTGCAATCCAGTGATTTTTAGTATCCATGTTATGCAGTCATCACCACTACCTAATTCCAGAACAAAACCATTACTCTCCAAAGAAATCCCATGCTCATTAAACAGTCACCTCCCACCTCCCCTTTTCCAGTCCCTGGCAAACACCAACCTACTTTCTGTCTCCATGGACTTACCCATCCTGGTCATTTCATACAAATGGAATCTCACGATACGTAGCCTTTTCTGTCTGGCTTCTTCCCTTTAGCAGATTTCAAGTTTCATCCATGCTGCAGTATATATCAGAACTTCATTGCTTTTTATGGTGGAATAATATTCCATTGTATAACTATATTGCATTTTGATTATCCAGTCATCCGTTGATGGACATATGGGCTGTTTCTACCTTTGGGCGACTGTAAATAGTGTTGCTGTGAACATTTGTGTGGAAAATTTTGTTTGAACATTTGTTTCCAATTCTCTTGGGTATACACCAAGGAGCGGAATTGCTGGGACACGTGGTCATCCTATGTGTCACTTTTTGGTGAACCGCCAAACTATTTTCCACAGTGGCTGAACCATTTTACATCCCCATTAGCAAATTACGAGAGTTCCAGTTTCTCCACCTCCCCATCAGCACTTCATTATTTGTTTCCTTGATTATATCTATCCTCGTGGGTGTGAAGTGGTATCTCATTGTAGTTCTGATTTTCAGTTCCCTAATGAGTAATGATTTGAGCATCTTTTAATGTGCTTGTTGGCCATTTGTGTATGTTTTTTTTTTTGAGAAATGTTTATTCAAGTCTGTTTATGATTAAATTGTGTTGCTTATCTTTTTGATGTTGAGTTGTAAGGGTAATTTATATATTCTGGGTACTAGACTCTTCTCAGATATATGATTTACAATATCTTCTATTCTGTGGTTGTCTTTTCACTTTCTTGATAGTGTCCTGTGATATACAAAGTTTTTAAACTCTGATGAAGTTTAATTTATCTATGTTTTCTTTTATTGCTTGTGCTTTTGGTGTTATATTTAAGAAGCTATTGCTTAATCCAAGGTCACAAAGATTTACACCTATGTTTTCTTCTAAGAGTTCAATAGTGTTAGATTTTACATTTAGGTCTTTGATTCACTTTAAATTAATTTTTGTTAATGACATGACATAGGAGTCCAACTTCACTCTTTTGCATACCCAATTGTTCCAGCAACACTTATTGAAAACACTCATCCTTCTTTTACTATTAAATGGTCTAGGCACCCTTGTCAAAAATTAATCGGTCATGCCCTGGCTGGTGTGGCTCAGTGGATTGAGTGCTGGCCTGAGAACTAAAGGGTCACCAGTTTGATTCCCAGTCAGGGCACATGCCTGGGTTGCAGGCCAGGTCCCCAATAGGGGGCACATGATAGGCGACCACACATTGATGTTTCTCTCCCTCTCTTTCTCCCTCCCTTCCCCTCTCTCTAAAAATAAATTACTAAAATCTTAAAAAAAAAAAGAATCCAGGAATGAATCCATTTACATAGGACCATAAAGATTTTATTAACTCAATCCACTGAAACACACCAGCCAGGGTTATTCCTGGATTGTTAATTCCATTTCATTGATCTATATATTTATCTTACATCAGTACCACAATTTGGATTATTGTTGCTTTGTAATAGGTTTCAACTTGAGAACCGCGAGACCTCCAACTTTGTTCTTTTTTTTTCCTGTCATTTAAGCTTTTCGAGTCCCTTGCAGTTCCATATGAATTATAGGATAACTTGTTCATTTCTGCAAAGAAGGCAGTGGGAGTTCTGACAGAGTTTGCATTGAAGCTGTAGATCAATTTGGAGCGTATTGCCATCTTCACTAGGTTAAGTCTGCCAATTCCTGAACCCAAGATGTCTTTCCATGTATTTAATTTTCTTTCATTTCTTTCAACAACATTTTGCCGTTTTCAGTGTACAAGCCTTGCACTTCTTTGGTTAAACTTATTCCCAATGTTTTATTCTTTTTGATGCTATTGTGAATGGGATTGTTTTTTCTTCATTTCCTTTTTGAACTGGTCATTGCTAATGTATAGAAACATAACAGATTTTTGTATGTTGACCCTATGGCCCTTTTGTTAGCACTATTACTTGTTTAGGTGTGTGCGAATTTTTTTGATTTTTATATGTATGACCATGTCATCTGTACATAGAGATCTTTGTACAGATCTCTTTCTTTCCATTCTGCATTCCTTTCCTGCCCGCCCCACCCCCTTGCTTAATTGCCCTGATTAGAACTTTTAGTACAATATTGAGTAGAGGGGGCAAGAGTGAACTCTTTGTCCACTCCCGATCTTAGCGGGAAAGCATTTAGTCTTTCACCATTAAGTGTGATGTTAGCAGAGGGCTTTTCACTGATGCAGTTACAAAGGTAGAGGAAGACTTTCTTCTACTCTTCGTTTGTTGAGTGTTTTTATCATAAAAGGGTGTTGGATATTTTTTCAAATTATTTGTCTGTATCTGTTGAGGTACATGTAGGGTTTTTCGCGTTTTCTGTTGACATTGTCCTTGGCACATGATACAGATTCAGTAAATATTTATTGACTCAATGCTATAAATGCCACAACCCTATCAACAGCAAAATGGCTCTGTTGTGTGTTTCAGTTGTGTGTGGATGTGTTGCTGGTTCGCTGTTGCTGTATCTGTAGCATCTAAGGGGGATTGCTGCCAATCATCTCTGCTCCTTCTCCCAGAGGTCTTTTGACCTATAGAAACCTCTTGGAAAGGGCCGGGTAAGGGTTCGGGTAGTTGGATCTCCTCCAGTCAAAGCAGAGTGGACAACTACACAGGGATCCTATGACCTTGGCCTTCTTAACATTTGGGCTAGCCAAAGCAGACAGGAGATCTTTACCTTCCAAATGTTCGGCTCTAAAACATTCATGTCGCATCCTCAGCACATTCATTGTGCGTTAGAAAGCTACAAAGAGTTAATTCCCAGACGCCATTCCTGTTCATCTTGGTGACTGGATAAAAACTAACTTTGGGACCTCAATTACCTGCTCGAGTCGCATGTGGACCTTGCCGGCAGTAATATTGATGAAGCTGGCAATCATTTTCTCCCACTTGCAGAGCTAATCGCAACCCCATCCAGAGAAATCTGTCCTTCAAGTGCATCCAGAGTGGGTGTTACTTTTCTCTTCTGTTGTAGAATGAGTTTTGGGTTCCTGAATCTTTAACCCTTTATGCTCCACAACACAGCCCTACTTGACTGAAGACATTAAATAATACCACTGACATTGGAATTGTCTTTCACGGTTTAGGAAGCGCTTGGATGTTGTGTATCTCCACCAGTCCTCATCGCTGATCGTGTTGGTCATGCCCATTTGTCAGGTGGGGAAACTGAGGTTCAGAGAGTAAGTTAAGTCACCTGCCTGTATCATCCAGCTGGTAAGAGGGAGAGAGATGGGGCTCAGAAACTTGGCTTTCTGACCCGTGTTGTACTTGTTTCTCTAGGCTATGGATGGCTTCATCAGATGCTTTCAAAAGGCCACGGATGGTAAAGACCAAGGCTTCTCCTTGGTTCAGTGGTTTGTAGGGGTGAGGAAGGGCAAAGCCTGATTGAAAGGCTACGTGGAGCAGAGAGGAGGATTTTGAAGAGAGACTAGAATGGGCACTTTCAGCAGGTAGAACAATGCTGCCATCAGAAATCAAACATCTCTGCCCCTCAAGCAGTGGTGTGTGTCGCGGACCTCCATTTATCTGTAGTTCCCCTATGCTGACCCTTGTCAATTATCCCCCTGGTGAGTTATTGGTGGCATGTTTTTGATCCCAAGCCAGCTGGTGCACATCTGGTCAGCTACCTGAACAGAGAGTATGAATGTGTTCAGAAAGTGCGAATTCCTCTGAGCAGGAATCTAAGCAACATGAGTCATGGAAGCAAATCCTCATCAAAAACTAGTCAAGCAGTGGGGGCAAAGGCCACGGACCTAAGAAAAGACTAGGAGCCTCTCCGAGCCATGCTACTGTCATTACTACCAGCTGTTACCTGTTACCTAGTCTGAGGAAGAGGGGCCAGCGGTTTAGTGAAGAAAGGAGCTCTATGCCTCCTTTCCTCCTTTACCTTCTGCCATTGAACAGAGAGGAAGAGAATGAGACCTGATGGAATCTATTCATTCATTTATCTCTCTGTGTTTAATCCTATATTCCATCACTCAGTAAATATGTACAAGCATCTACTATGCTGGGCCCTGTGCTGGGTGGTGGGGATACAACAATGAGCAAGCCAGACATGGTTTTGATTTCATGGAGCTTGGAATCTAGCAGAATCTAGAAGAAAACCAAAATTAAGTAAACAAGCTTAAATTTAAGAAGAAACCCATCTCGGAGCAGGGCAAGTGGTTGGGGGAAGAGTTTTGCATGCAAAGAATAAGGAACAGCACATGCAAAGGTCCTAAGGTGGCAAAGAGATCAGTGCCTTCAAGAAAATGAAAGAAACCCAGTGTGGCTCCTACATGGAGAGCAAGGAGGTCAGTGGTAGGAGATGAGGACAGAGAGGTAGGCAGGGGCCAGGTCATGCGAGGCCTTGTTTCTCCTCCCCATCCTCCTACTCCCCCAATCCCAATGAGACCTTAGAAGAGTATGTCCAATGGAAATAGGTCAAGGCCAGCGGAAATAGGACACAGGGAAAGTGAACAATGGAAGGATTGAATTATTGGTCTCGATTCTTCACTTTTCTGCATTCTACATTTATGCAGAATATCACCTCTTGGCTTCGGGCTTGACCTTGTGACTTGCTTTGGCCGATGGTATGTGAAAGCCACAAAGGTTAGAAATATGCTTTCACAAATGAGAATAACCCCTTGCACTTCTGCGTCTTGTCATTAAAAGGACAAGTCTGGGGAGTCCAAGGAAGAGGAGGGATATTTGAAGCAGACCTGGGGCCACCCTGAAGCCTGGAGCAAAGCTTTGTCAAATCTGGCTTAAAGTAGCATGTCAATAAGCTTTTTGTTTTTTGCCTCTGAGTTTTTGGAGAGGTTTGTGATACGGCATTATTCTGGCCATAGCTGGCCAATATAAGCAAGATGGAGAGAACTTCTTGGAGGCATGATTGACAGAGATAGGATACTTATCTGGAGAACAGAAGATTGAAAAGAAACTAAGACCTATTACGGGACAGAAGAACTAGGTTTGTTCCATGTGACTCTAAAGTACCTATGTGAGATCAGTGGGTGGATATACAGGGAGGAAGATTTAGCCAGAGCTAAGGAAGAACTTTTTATCAGCTGAAAATGGAATTCTTTATTTTATAGACTATTTTTCACCCCCAGAAGTCATGGCAATAACAATGTAGAGCCTACTATGTGTCAAGAGTGTTCATATTTTTTCCTTCATTTTATGATAATTTTCACAAAAAAGTCTGTTGAGATAAGGATTATTTTAAAGATAAGAGAATTGAGGTTCAGAGAAGGTAAGAAAGATGCAGAGGTCTATGGGGAGCCAGTAAGTCACAGAGGCAGGATTCGAACTCAGGTGTGCCTGGCACTGAAATGCTATCCCTCGAGAAGCTGATTTCCAGAGATGGTTTCAAGAGGATTCAAGTGCTTAATGCGGAGTGGTCATCCCTGTTCCAGGACGAAGTTCTCACTAGTTTTCAGTTCTGGGGTAGGAGGCATGCAGCACGGAGGGGATAGGAGAAAGGTAGTGAACTGTTCATGAAGCTCAATTTATTCTATTCAAAGGGCTTCTCTTTCTTCTGACATTGGGTCTTTTCCGTTGTTCTTTCCTTTTTAAGTCAAACGACGTTGTTTTAAAAATCGTCATAATTTAGCAAAAGTAACAGTCATCAACCCTGTCGGGCTTCCCAGATGTTTGGGAATGAAATGGGCTGTGAAATCTTAAAAGTCTGGAAGCCACTATCTGGGTGACTTCCAATGTTTTTTCCAGCCTTTAACTTTTATAACTTTTTTTTTTTAAGTTACAGACCTTTAAGTCTAAAGGTCAAGTAATAGGCTCCAAAGACCTCAGGAATCGGAGATCGCCTCCAGGCTGAGGGAAGGAGGCAAGGCTGGCTGCCTGCTCCTAACTGGAAAAGGAGACCGAAGTCTCCCAGGTCGCATCCTTCCTCACAGCAGCCCGCCTTTCTCTCACACTGGCCCGTTTGGCAGACTGCGTGGCAGTGGGTCAGCCCATCCATCCAGAGTGGTGGAGAAGGTGTGGCTCGTCAGGGTGCCCACCGAGGTGTTGGGCGGCTGAGACTTCCCAGCAGTAACCGGTCCCCATCCCTCATCACACAGAGAGTCCAAAGTTTTCCTCCAAGGGAAGTCTTAGCTTGGGGGCTGGGGTGGTGGGGCTGCACACTCAGCCACACCTGTAGGTGATTAGCAGGGGCTTCTGGAAGGCTGCAGTCTTATCTGCTTTAAGGAAAAAGTTTATCGAGAGATAATTTACACACCATACAAGGCACCCATTTAAAGGGTATGATTTTAGTGCATTCACAGGTAAGTGCAGCTATTGCTAAGGTCAGTTTTAGAACATTTTCATGACCTCAAGAAAGAAGCCCCGTGTTCTTTAGCCATCACTCCCCATGCCCCATGCCTACTCTGTGTCTCCCAGCCCTAAATAACCACTGATCTATCCCCTGTCCATATGGATTTTCCCATTCTGGACACTTTATATGAATGTAATCATTTCTACGAGAGTAACTGATGGATGTTTCTGTCCCTCCCTTTCCTGTTTCTCTAAATGATGGGCTTCTTTCAGTGAGCATAATGGTTTCAAGGTTTATCCATGTTGTACTGTGTTGATGCTTCATTCATTTTTTAATTTTTATTTTTAAGAGCAATGTTAGGTTCACAGCAAGACTGAGCAGAAAGCATCATTTCCATACACCGCCTGGCCCACACGTCTTCTACCCACAACCCTCCCCACTGTAAACGTCCAGCACCAGAGGGTGCATTTGTTACAACAGATGAACCTACACTGACTGGTACATCATTGTCACCCAAGTCCATAGTTTACCTTAGGGCTCACAGTTGGTGCTGACACTCTATGGATTTTGACAAATGTATAATGATATCCATCTACCTTCCTAGAACCACATGACTGGTTTCACTGCCCCAAACCCTCTGTGCTCCACCCATTCATTCCTCCCCTGCACCAGCCCCAGCCCCAGCCCCGGCCCCAGCCCCAGCAACCACTGATTTTCGTACGGTCTCCATGATTTTGCCTTTCCCAGAATGTCACATAGGTGGAATCATCCAGTGTGTAGCCTTATCAGATTGGCGTCTTTCATTTAGTAGCATGTCTTTTCATGGCTTGAGAGTTCACTCCTTGTTGTGGTTGAATAATATTCCATTGTGTGAATGCACCATAGTTTATCCGTTCACTTACTGAAGGACATCTTGGTTGCTTCCAAGTCTGGACAGTTATGAATAGGCTGAATAAGGCTGCCATACCTCATTCCCATTTATGGTAGAACAATATTCTGCTGTGTGGATAGACCAACCACATTCTGTGCATCCTTTCATCAGTTGATGGACAATTGGATTGTTTCCACCTTTTGACGAGCGTGAATGATGCTGCTGTGAACATTCCTGAACGTGTTTTTGATGGAACGTTCGCTTTCAGTTCTTTGGGGTGTATACCTAACAGAGGCATTGCTGGGTCATCAGGTAGCTCTGTGTTTAATTGTCTTGAGGAAATGCCAGCTGCTCCCCAAACCAACCGATCCATTTCACATTCCCACCAGTAGTGTATGAGGGTTTCAGTTTCTCTCCATCATCGACAACACTTGGTACAGTTCGACTTTCAAAAAAAAAAGTTGTGATGTGCCCTGACCAGTGTGGCTCAGTGGGTTGGGCACCATCCTGCTGGTTTGATTCCTGGTTGGGGTGCAAGCCTGGGTTGTGGGTTCGGTTTCCAGCTGGGATATGTACGTGGAAACTGATGGATATTTCTCATATTGATGTTTCTCTCCTTCTCTTTCTCCCTCCCTTCCCCTTTCTCTAAAAATAAGCAAGTAAAATCTTTTTTTAAAAAATTGTGATGTGTTCACGCTTTGGAATATTCTGCCGCACTGAAAATGAAAGAATGGCTCCCACAGGCATTCACATGCCCGTGTCTAAAAACCCTACCGTATTTTGCTGTGTATGATGTACACTTTTCTGCCCAAATTTTTAAGGGAAAAATAAGGATATGCATTATACATGGGTAGTACTAATTCTGTCTCTGTAGAAATGGTTTAATTCTTTCATTTCTGCCTATGTGTTATAAGTGTAACTCTAGAAAGGAGGAACGATATCCATTTGCAAAATCATACCCTGGAATAGGATCATCATTTTGTTTCAAATTTAAATAAATACAAAGTTGAATTAAAAAATTAAAAAGAAAGATTTTTTTCCTGAAAGTTTGGGCCAAAAATGTGGGTGTGCCTTATACATGGCAAAATATGGTATTATTGAACAAAATAAGCAAGTTGTGATTGGTAAATTTATCCAATATAATTCTGTTTGCTGAAAGCACAAAAATAGGCAAAAGCCTAAACAGCATATTATTTATGATTATACACACATCTGATAAAAGCAGTTTTAATCAAACAAGGGAATGATGAGCACGGTTGTGTGACTTTAGGGTTCTAGCCATCCTAGTGGGTGTCTCCTTCTGGTTTTATTTTGCCTTTCCCTGATGACTGATCTTGTAGGGCATCTCCGTGTGCTTATTGGCCATTTGTATATTTTCCTTGGAGAAATGTCTGTTCAGGTCCTTTGCCCATTTTTAAAATTGTGTTGCCTTTTTATTATTGAGTTCTGAGAGTTCTTTATATATTCAGGATACAAACTCTTATCAGGTATATGACTTGCAAATATTTTCTCCCACCCCCCCACGCCCCCCTCTTATGTAATGCTCACTTGCCTGTCCCTGCCCCCTGAAAGGCTGGAAACAGAGAGTGTAAGTAGAGTTCTGATTTGTTTTTTAAAACTTACACAATTTTGCGTATATACCCAAAAGAACTGAAAACAAGGACTCAAACTGATCTTTGTACATCAGTGCTCATGGCGATGTTATCCACAGCAGCCAAGGGCAGACACAACCATGTAGATTATTGGAAATAGGTCTAGCTTTGGAGTCGGCCTGCTGGGTTTGACTTCTGGCTCTGCCGTGTGACCTTAGGCATGTTGCCTTCCTCGTCTGTGCCCTGGCCTCCTCACCTCTGAAATAAGCTGGCAATGACGCCTCCTTGCAAAGGGCCCTGGCTCAGTGAGAGAAGGTCCCGAGCAATGCCCCACATCAGGGCTGTGTGGTGGAAGGAGTGTTGACTTGGAGAGAAAAGACCCAGAGACAGGTTCCCTCTTGGCCCCATCCTTGCTATCAGTATGACCTTGGGCAAGGCATGTGTCTCTCTGGACCTCAGTTTCCCCATCTGCAAAGTGGGGATAATAACACCTACCCCTATTCCATACTGTTAGGTTGTAAGCTTGATAAAAAATCATTTTGTAAATGGGACAGCCTTATACAGAAATAGAAGAGATTTAAAAATACAGAAATATGTGACACAATAATGAACTGTTAACTTGGGGTGCTGTTATTGTTAATTAAAAACTATCCTGCATGATATGCAACCATAAAAATGGGTTATTACTCATACTATGTGGAAACAACACCATTTATGAGAAGTAGAATGTTTACAAAATTATATATACATGAGAATCATAATTATGCAAAATTATATAATGTGGACAAAGACTAGAAAGGATTCCAAGAACAAGTGTGATTATTGTGCACGAACGTGGGGTTATGGCTGACTGAAACACATTTCTTCAAAGTCATCGTTTTGTTACTTTTATAGCAAGAATATGATTTTTAAAAAAATAGCTGTGGTGGGAATCATTGGGGGACAACCTGCACTTGAATTTGACCTGAAGGCCCATTGGCTTTGTTGGACACCAGGGAGTGAAGCCACAGTCAGTGCTGCCCCTGCAGAAGCCTCGCTCTGTCTGCCTGCTCCCTGGTCTACCCAGCCCTCCCCACTCTCGGGTTCCACTGAGCACGGCCTCCCAGAAGGCCTGGGCCCCTCCTGGCACTACCGCTGCAGGAGTCACTCACCCTCCTAAGCCTGGTTTCTGTCGGTCACGAGGAGTCATAGTCCTGGCTCCCTAGTCCCACTGCACTGTGTTGTTGGGAGGGTGGAAGGCGGTAGAGGATGTGGAGGAACCAAACCCACTGGATCCCACCAAGTAAATATGGGCATCACTGGTCCCCCGTAACTGCAGGCCGCCTGCCCTGGTGTCTAGCACTGCAGGGGTGGGCAGGCTCCACAGCCCTGACTCTGTAGCTGATTGCCCTGCTTCCTGCCTCCTCCTCAACTTGACTGCTACCTGTATTCGAGAAACCTCACACTTGTGTGTTATACACTTACATACCTTCAAAAATAGAACGCATGCAATGCAACTATGCTTTTATTTAAAATACTTTTTTGTAGTCAAAGTGACAGAGTTCCCTGTTTTCCTGGCCCAACCCCCAGGGCAGCCACCTCTACCTTCTTAGTTTTTCCTTCTGAATGTTATCTCCATATCCCTGAGTAAACATGCCTGTTTCTTAATTCTGTATGTTCACTGTATACTCACTGACTTCCTGCTGCCCTGGAAAGGGCTTCGCTCACACACCATCTCTGTCTCCCTCTGTCCCCTTCCCCCAACACAATTATGTCACTCTTCGGGCTGCGATTGCCACTTTAAGGAACACACCGCCCCTCTTCTTGCTCTCGCACTGTTATCTGCTGGTGCCCCCACCAGGTGCTGTAGAAGAGGCAGCCTATGCTGTGCAAGGGCTTCCTGGCTTTTCTCCCTTCCCTCTCCCTCCAAGTTTCTGTCATAGGCCTTAGCTTTTACATTGTCTCAGAAATACATCCTCATTCTGTTTCCTAACTGTAATGACGTCTTCTGTGCTTTGCTTAAAGCGGATTCTAAAATCAATAAACAATATTTACATTATGGAGACATACGCAGACGGTTCCTTTTCCAGCCGGTAGCGTATCTGCCTGTATTGGCTTCCTTGGGATAATGTTCTTTGATCTGGAATTTCAAACTGCTTTTCTTTTTTTCCAGGACAATTTGACTTCCTCTTATTCTCATTTTCTCCCTAACTTTCCATCCCAACAGGTGTTCTATTGAGTTTTGTCTCCTCCCCCAAGGATCTACCTTCTAGAACCTTCCGTCCCCCTGCCTCAATCTGGGCAGCAATCATGTCGGAACTTCCTTTTAATGATTTCCTGACTTCAGCCCACAGTTTCTGAGATTTGGGTTGCTGTTGATTTTGCTTCCTTATTTTACCAGAGCATACTATTAGGTAACATCCTATGTAGAGGTGTGTAGTGGGTGACATTTTTTAATCTTTTAGGTTTGGAAATTTATTTAGCCTTCATACTTGATTGATCATCGGGCTGGGCATTGCATTTTAGGCTGTAAATCAAATTCCTTTAGAAGTCTGAAGGCACTGCACTATTGTTCTCCAAGTCGATTTTTCTATTGCGAACCCTGATTCACTCTCACTCTTATTGTTTGATGAGGAGCCTGGCCTTCAGCGGAAGCTTTGCGGGTGCTCTCCTTATCCTTGGCGAGCTGTTACTCCAGTGTTGTTCCCGGGTGCGGGCCTGGTTTCGTTCATTCCTCTGGTCTTGTACCCTCCACCTCTGAGAAATTTCCCCCTGTGATTTCTTTGGTCATTTCCTCTCCCCTGTTTTTTCTGCCCTCTTTTTTCCAGAAACTCTTATTGGTTGGATCCCAATTTGGTCCTCTATGTCCCTTATCTAGTGGCTCGTTTTTTTTTCCATTTCTTCATCTTGATATTTTCAAAACATGCTAGTATATTTAAACTTGAGAACAATTTGTCTCTTTAAAGTCAAGTCTTATATAAAAATGTATTCCTTGTTATATTATTTCTGTAATAACAGAGTGACAGGCATTTCAAACAAGGATCACTTGAGAGTTTAAGGGTTGCCATAAAACATAACTCAAAACTGCCTCCGGTGAGCGCCGCTCTGCAAACTTAACTGCAAAATGAGCGGGAGCTTTAAGAGCATAAAATGAAGACTGTGGTCACTAGGTGAGGCAGGAGGCAGGGAAGAGAAAAATGTGATACTAGCCTGTGCTTCAGGTGCTCCCTTGTTTCACCAGGCACTTGGGGGCATGGTGCCCCTCTGCTCCCCACCCCTGCCACCAAGTGGGTAGGGTCAGCCAGCGAGAGAGAGGAGCTGAAAGCGTCAAGTCCGCAGTATGTGATGGGATCTTCCCTGAGCAAGGCAGCTGGCCTGGGAATGGCACGTGGGTCTTCTGCCAAGGACAGGAGCCAATCAAGGCCCTAGGCAAAGGGAGGCAGGAGCAGGGCAAACAAGAATCAGGCTCAGACAAGGGCACAGGGCAAGGCTTGAGTGAATGTCTGGGTCCGCTAAGAAATGGAGAGAGGCTCTGCATGCTTACGGGGTACCTGAGGCCATTTGGGTCCAGAGGAACAGCACTCTGGTTCATGGGGCTGAACAGGCTCAGCCCCAACCTGCACTTGTTACCCCCTTGCTGCAGGGCCTTCCTCTAATGAAACAGAGCAGGCAGTACACTCACACCACCAGCAGAGCAACACTGGACCACATCTGCTGCTTCTCCCCTTCACACACACACACACACACACACACACACACACACACACACACACACACAGACTTTGGGAGTCTGCCCGACCCCATGCCAGCACTGAGCTGGGGCTGAAGCTCCCACACTGACTTGGATGCCTTCCTGTCTCTGTGTTCCGTGGGGGAGCAGACATGTGAACAGAAGGGGGCTGGCGATTCCTTCATGGTTCAGCTGCCTCCAAATGAGATGCTTGGCAGGAAAGGACTGCAACCTGTTGTCCCCACGTTCATTGTTTATTTGCTAAAAGAATACTTTGGATAATTAGTCACTCATGCAAATGTTTACTGACTCAACAAACGCTTATTGAGTTCCAGTGATGATAATAATTAGCACTCATTGAGTGCTTACCATGTGTCAGGCACAGTGCTGAGCTCTTCGAACACCGCTGTGTGCCAGATGTTAGGGACACAGAAATAAAGACGCGGTAACGACCTGCAAGTGGTTGAGAGGCCGGAAGTGAACCCTGCCGCCATCTCAGGTAAGCTTCTGCTTAACAGCCACCCTCTGAAGTACTGTTGTTGAGAATAAGTGTACTGTAATGGTGAAGAGTAAGGCCTGGGTTGGAAGTCTGTTTATACCACATTTTAGCTGCGTGACTTTGAGCAAATCACTTAAACTGTGTAAGTCTCAGTTTTCCCATCTACCAAATGGGTGTGGAGTTCATAACAGCTGTGCCTTACAGAGTGTGAGGGTCGAACGAGCTGATACATAAGAAGTGCTGGCACATTGCTTCACACATGGTGACTTATTACTTAACCCCAGGGTACTACGGGCTCCCAGGAATTAACATGATGTTAAATTAAGGTTACCCAAAGGCATGAATACTCACAAGATAAATAGGAATTAGACAAAGAAGGAAGTAGAATTCCTATAAACAGCTCCTTTAATTCTGGCCGGAAACCCAGCCTTGCCCTCCTGCACCCCCATCAGTATGTCTGTGAAATAACACACAAAGCTCTTCAGTTCCAGGCTCTACCTCTGTAGCTCAGTGCCTCGTTGCAAGAGGCTTCGGAAAAGTTGTTTCTCCTTTCTGGGCTTCAGATTCTTCATCTGTACAGAAAAGAGGCTGTACCAGTTCAAGCATTGCTTATAACAGCAAAAACTTGGAAGAAATATAAATGTCTATCAATGGAGAAGTAGTTTAATAAATTATGATGCATTCATGCAATGGAAGACAGCATAGCTGCTCAAAGGGTAAATCCATACAAGCTGATATAGAAAAATGTACTCTCTTGAGCCAAAATTGACATGCAATGAACATACCAATTCTGAGGGTACAGTGCTATGCATTTTGGCAGATGTATTCACCTGTCACCATGGCTCTGATCAAGATAAAGAACATTTCCATCATTCTAAAATTTCCCTCATGCTACTTTTCCACCAGTCCCTCCCCATCCACACAGAGACAACTGTGTTACCATAGATCCATTTTGTCTCTTCTCAAACTTCATATTTTGGGAATTATAGGGTCTTTCTTGTTGTTTCAAGTAACAGTAGTTTTCTTTCTGTTGCTATAGTACATTGAATGTTTGTGACCCCCACACACAAATTCCTATGTTGCAGCTTCAACCCCTAGTATGACCGTATTTGGAAATGGGACCTTTAAGGAATTAATCAAGGTTAAATGAGGTCGTAAGGGTGGGACCCCGATCTGATAGGTTACTGTCCTTGTAGAGGAGACACCAGTGACATGACCTTTTCTCTGGAGCTGAGAAAAGGTCATGTGAGCACAGCAGGATGACAGCCACGTCTAAGCCAGGAGAAGAGGTCTTGGAACTTAAGAGAGCTTCCTGTAGGTGAGGCACGAAACATAGCAGACCTGGGAGAGATGCTCAACTCAGCCTGTCCTCTAGGGTCCAGCAAGGCTGCTCATCCTCGAGCGTGGCTGGCCGAGTTCACAAGAGAGAAGCAGAGCCTCTGACTGAAGCACTTGTGCTTTTGCTGCCTCACCTACACTTTTAAAAGCTGTGCTTTCATTTTCATTTGCTTCGAGATAGTTTTTGATTTCTTGTTGCATGTCCTCTTTGATCCATGGGTTGTTTAGTTTCCATGTGCTTGTGATTTTTAGAGTTCTCTTCCCATAGTTCATTTCTAGTTTCATGCAATTGTGGTAGATAAAAAGATGCTTAATATGATTTCAGTCTTCTTGAATTTATTGAGACTTGTTTTGTGGCCTAATATGTGATCTATCCTGGAGAATATTCTTTGTGCACTTGAAGAAAATGTGTATTCTGCAGTTTTGGAATGAAATGTTCTATAAATGTCTACAAGTCGATCTCATCTAATGTGACATTTAAGGCCATTATTTCATTATTAATTTTGTCTGGATGATCTACCATTGATGTGAGTGGATAGTAAAATCCCCTACTATTTATTGTTGTAATACTGTGGGTTTCTCCCTTTATGACCATTAGTAATTGCTTTATATATTTAGGTGCTACTATGTTGGGAGCATAGATATTTATGATTGTTATATCTTCTTGGATTGACTCCTTCAAAACTATGCAATCTCTTCCTTTGTCTTTTTCTACATTTTTTGTTTTAAAGCCTGTTTGGTCTGACATAAGTATTGCTACTCCAGTTTTCTTTTGGTTTCCATTTGCATAGGAAATACCTTTTCCGACGCTTCACTTTCAGTCAGTATGTGTCCTTCGATTCGGAGTCTCTTACAAGCAGCATATAGACGAATCATGTTTTTAAATCCACGCAGCCACCCTATATCTTTTCATTGGAGCATTTAATCCATTTGCATTTAAAGTAATAGTTGGTATGTACCCATTGCCATTTTGTTGCTTGTTTTTACGTTGGTTTTAGAGTTGTCCCTTGTTTCTGTCTTCTTTTCTCGACCTCTTTCCCTGTGGTTTGCTGTTTTTCTGTAGTGTTTTGTTGAGTTTCCTTGTTCCTTTCTCTTTGTTCTCTGTATATCTTTCATAAGTTTTTGGTTTCTGGTCACCATGAGACTTATAGATGTCATTCTTTATCTATTGCAGTTTAGATTTACTCTATAAAGACTACATTTTTACTCCTCTCTCCATGCTTTATGTTATTGATGTCATATTTTAGATTTTTTTTGTGTGTTGTGTATCTCCTAATTACTTATTGTAGTTTGAGTTGAGGATGATACTTTTTTCGTTTAACCATTATGGTAGCTTTTTACCTGTCTGATTTGCTTTATCTATTGAATATTTGGCTTTTCCAGTGAGGTTTTGGTCTCTCTCATATTTTATCATTTCTGGGTATGGTCTTTCCTTTTCTGCTTAAAGAAGGCCCTTTGGTATTTTTTAAAAATAATTATATATATATATTTTTTATTCACTTTTTATTTTTTAAAGATTTTATTTATTTTTAAAGAGAGGGGAAGGGAGGGAGAAATAGAGGGAGAGAAACATCAGTGTGTGGTTGCCTCTCACATGCCCCCCACCAGGGACCCGGCCCACAACCCAGGCACGTACCCTGACTGGGAATCGAACAGGTGACGCCTTGGTTCACAGGCCAGCACCCAGTCCACTGAGCCACACCAGCCAGGGCCCTTTGGTATTTCTTGTAAAGCTGGTTTAATGGTGAGGAACTCCTTTAGTTTTTGCTTGTCTTAGACACTCTTTCTCTTTCTTTCAATTCTGAATGATCACCCTCCTGGGTAAATTCTAGGTTGTAGGTTATTGTTTTTCAGCTCTTTGAAGATGTCTTGCTGCTCCCTCCGGTCCTGCCAAGTTGTTAATGAGAAATAAGCTAATAAGCTTATAGGCTTCCCTTTGTAGGTAACTTTTTTTTCTTGCTTCTTTCCAAATTGTCCCTTTATCTTTAACTTTTGCTGTTTTAACTGCAGTGTGGGTCTCTTCAGGTTCGTCTTGTTTGAAACTCCCTGTGCCTGCTGAACCTGAATGTCTGTTTCCCGAGTTTGGAAAATTTCCATCCATTATTTCTTTAAATACAGTCTCTGATCCTTTCACTCTTTCTTTTCCTTGTGGGATCCCTAGAATGTGAACGTTTGAGCGCTTGATGTTGTCCCAGGGGTCCTTTAAACTATCCTTGTTTTTTAAATAAGTTTTTCTTCCTGCTGTTCTGATTGGTTGATTTCCACTAGTCTGTCTTCCTATCCTTATCCATTCTTCTGTGTTAACTAATCTGCTGTTGATTCCTTCTATTTTTTTTTTCATTTCAGTTATTACTTACAAATTATTTATCTTAATTTCCTTGAGGTTTTTTTCCCCCCTGGGGATTTTCCTTGTTCCTTCATTTGAGAGATATTCTTCTGATTTTCATTTTGTTTGACTTTCTATGTGTGTTTATATGAATTAGACAAAATAGCTGTCTCTTCCAGTCTTGAAAAAGTGGCCTTATAGAGAAGTGGGCTCTATGTAGACTGTGTGCTGGATGCTTTTGGCAAGGCTGTAGAGGTAAGCAGGTGCCTAATGCATCCCTGGTGGGAAGGCCAGGTGCTGGTAGTAATGCTGTATTGATCCTGCTTGCTCCCTTTGTTCAGGCTAAATGGGCTCCCATTATGTGTCCTGGAACACACTGGGGTGCCCTTGCAGGGAGGCTAGAGCACCTGGGTAAAGCCCCCCTCTCTGGAGGTGGAGGGGGATATGAATAATGGCACTTGCTTGCCCTCAGTCCCTGGAGAATTCCCACAGTCCTGGGGGGAGCTCCTGAGTCTCTCTAGTCTTCTCTATACTAACCCCGCCGCCAGCTCTGGGTGCGCCTGTGCGTCTGCAGTCTGCTCCCCAGAATCTGTGGGGCCTCGGAGTTGCTATAAATGCTGGAGCATTGGAACCCATGCCCTGTTGGGCTGCCCGCCGGCCGGGTACACCAAACCTGAGGTGGAGGTCGCCAGGACCGTGGTGGAAGTGGGGGCTCTGCTATCTTAATCTTTCAATAAAGCTGTTGATCTAACTCAAAAAAAAAAAAAAAAAGATTTAAACTTTAACCTTAAACCTCAATCAGGACTCTTCCCAGTTGCTGGGTGGCCTTATTTTTCTTGGGGCTTTCCAGACGTTGCAGTTTGAGGTAGCCAAGGACAGGCTGTGAGGTGGCCCCTGTCTACGTCTCCAGGTGACTCTCCATTCCTATCTCTATTTTTCAGCTAGTCAGACCTTCCTCTAGCTCCTGGCACACCTTGTGCTCTCCTGCTTTAGAGACTTTTCACTCTTTGTTCCCTCTGCCAGGAACATTGCCTTGGACTCCACCCCTACTCCCTTATTGTCTTCCTTGAACTTACTTGCTCTTGAAAGCCTTCTTTTCTTCCTCTTCCAAGCTGGGTTGGGTGTTCCTTCCTTTTGCATGCTTTTCCAGTGCTCTGTGTGATCCCGAGTTCATCTCTTGTGACACCATATTGGGAATTTCCTGTCCATCTCCTGTGATAGTGAACTTATAGAACAAGAGCCAAGTTTATTTCCACCGGAGCTTCATGGTTCTATTCCCAAAGGCTACAGAGAGTACCCATAGTGTTTGTTGAACAAAAGGATGAAGGAAGGAGAGGTGTGGTTCTCATCAGAAACCCAAGCTTCAGGCCTCGGCTGTGTGTCTTGGTTTATTTGGTATATAACTCCACGTCTCATAAACACAGAGCTTTAAGGATCTAAAGAAAGTGGTCTGGAGGAAACTTCTCCAGTGGAAAGCCATGTAGACTGTAGATCCTTGCCCCTTTGCACAAGAGAGTTGCCTACAGATTCCTAAAGAACTGCTGACTATCACTCATCCAATTCTTTTGGCTATTATTAAAGGATCATTTTCTTCTTTGAAATAAAACAAAATAGGTTTCTTTCAAGTTTATGAGCCTCAAAACAGCCACCCCCTCAAGTTCCAGAGGTGGTGCAGCTGTTCTTTCAAAACAGAAATTATAAGAAAGACACTTTACCTCCATGAGAAATAAATAACCTGATGTTTCCAAAATTTCCAAAAGAAAATATTAAGGTGTACTGCGAGTCCAGTATGTGTTCCTGGCACAAGGACCCCACAGGCTTGAGAGGCTAAGACTGAATTAGGTCTCCAAATATCCTTCAGAACAATGTTGCACGATGAGGCACCCCGTGAAGGCACCACTGGAACCAATGAGCTTCCATAATACACTATTCCTGAAGGGACCAGACAGGAGAGTACTCCTTCTGTGAGCCAATGTCCAGATCAGAGTGTTATCACTAAACTTGAAAATTTCATTGTGGGTTATTGTGATTATTATTGGTGAGAGTTATTATAACTAGGGTTATCTTGGACTTGTGTGCTTGATGGTACGGGTGTTTGGGTTATTGTTGCAGTGATGTAGGGTTGAGCGTGTCTTCTACTTGCTATTTTAAACTTCTCATGGGACTTATGGAATTCTGGCGATAATATATAATTATCGCCAGAATTCCATAAGTGTGACTTTCAAATCTTGTTATTATGTATGAATAGGTAATAGAGTTATATGTGTAGACGTGATTAGGACATAAGAGAGCTTCCTGTAGGTGAGGCACCAATCATAGCAAACCTGGGAGAGACGCTCAAGTTGGCCTGTGCTATAGGGTCTAGCAAGGACACTTATCCCTTGAGCTTGACTGCCCCGAGGCTCACAAGAGATGAGCAAGATCTCTTTGTGAAGCACTCATGCAAATTTCTGGGCTTGCTCATCATCACCTAACACATTTCAATGATGGGAGACTGGTATTGTTGCCTGATATCCCATGATGCTCTGGCTCCCAGCTGAGGTTGAAACTCATCTCTCTTGAGATTTCCAGAGCAGAGGGTTTCATAACCAGGGGTGGAGGTAGCTATAGTCTGAGTTACATTTCTGCTTCTTAATATCCAAAACAGACCTAAGAGTCTCATAGTACGAATAATATTAACATTAATCATCACCATCATCATCATTGCTAACATTTGAGTGTTTACTATGTGCCGGGCACTCTGTGAACCACTTGAAATGGAATATTTTATTTGATCTCCCCAAGAATCCTGGGGGGGGGGGGTTATTTTTACAAATAAGGAAACTGAGCAACTTGCTCAAGGTCACCTAACTCGTAAGTGGAGGAGCTAAGGTACAAACCCAGGCAACAGTTTGCAGGGGGCAGTGGACACTCCCTAAGATAACCTTCAATGAGTAACATCCTTGAATAATTCTGTCCCCTTGACTGTGGGCAGAACCTGTGACTTCCTTCTAATCCACAGAAAGTGCTAAGGTGATAGATGGTATACCCATGATTATGCTACCTTATATAAGACTCTGTCCCAGCCAACTGAAGCAAGAGAGATTTTCCTAATGGCTTTACAGAAGCAAGAAACTGCTATGAGCTGCCTAAAGAGAGGGCCAATGGACAGGGAACTGTGGGTGGCCTCTAGGACCTGAGGTGACAGCCAGTAAGAAGCTACAGCCCTCCCTCATACAATCACAAAGACATGACTTCTTCCAATAACCTGCATAAGTTGGGGAGCCAATTTTTTCCTATTTGAGCTTTCAGGTGACAACACGGCTTGGTGGCAATACCTTGACTGCAGCCCCGTAAGACCCTGAGCAGAGGCCCCAGCTAAGCTGTCCATACCTGGACTCCTGACCCATGGGCCCTGTGAGATAAGTGTGTTGTTTTAAAACACTGAGCTTGTGGTGCTTTGTTACTCAGCAGAGCACACTCATACACAGCCCGTGAACTTCAGCTGTGCCGCATCTGTCTTTGCAGCAGGTCCCTGTGCTCTGGTGCATGAGCCCCTCCTGCAGTTCCTTTCCCTTTCCAGGGAGTTCTAGCCTCATTTCTTGGGAAGGGGCCAGAGCTAGGGAATCCTGCTTTCCTTTCTGAGAGGAGGTAGAGAAGCAGGGGACCTGGGTACAATCAACTCTCGATCTGAAAGAAGGGTCAGTAAGAAGCATGTGGAGCCCTCCTGCACATGTGACATTTCTAGGCAAGTGGAGACCTTGGGTTAGGATTAAGGCATATGTCTGAGGACTGGTTCTAGCAGAAATTTGCTCTAATGATGTTACAGGGTGGGAAGGAGAGCATTCTGAAAATTGAGCCTATGGTCATACAATGATGTTTAACCAAATTAGTACTGGTGTTCTAGGGCACATTTCACCTTGACCTTCAGTGCTGGAGTTTAAAGTATGACCCATAGGCCACACATAGTTGGAGTGACGCCATGTCTGCTAGATGCTTTGTTTTTCTACTTCATTGAGCATGTCTCTAAAAGTCAGTACCCCAGGACAGAGCTGCCTGCATAGTCCTTCCAAAAATAAAACTCAGCCCTCTGTGTGGGGACTAATAAAGCTGGAAGGCTCTTCTTCCCCTTGACCATGTGTGCTCCAGTAAGGCCTGTGCAGAGATGCATAAACAAGGGCTGCTGTGTGAGGCCATTTAAAAAGGCATTTCAGTCTCTGCCCCGGTCACCCAAGACAGTGGATCCTTCACTAGCTGCCTCTGGAGGCTGAGGGCCATGCAAGGGCTCACCCAGGGCAGGCCTGCCTTCCAGGCTGAGCTGGCACCGTCCTGGGGGCCATGCGGTCATGCTTTCCCAGATCACAATTTCCAAAGAAGGGAAAGGAACATCCATGGCCTGAACACTGAGGTGCAGGCTGGTGGCTGGTATATAAAAATGGGCCTGCTCAGCCTTGGGTTTCTCAGCAAGCTGCCTCTTTGTAGGAGCCACATACAGAACGTTCAAGCCCCGCCTCTATGTTCAACTTGAAGCAACAAAACACTTGACTATTGAACAATGTCTCTTGTGGAGATGACAGCTGAATTAGGCTGTCACCTTGACACACTCAACTCTGGTCTACGTGTATTCCTAAACCAGAATTTCCTGGGGAGATGGAGAATTAACCAGAGGTGGGGCTCTGGGCTTGGGGAGAAATGGAAGAGGGCTTGCTGCTAAGAGCTAGGTGACAGGGTTGAGTTCAGCATCAGATGGCCTACGGGGTTTCGTAAGCAACTCCCCAGGGGCCTTGCAGAGAGACTGGCCCTCGGAGATCAGAGGATTCCTGGGCTCCTGTCTGCATGTGATAGCCCAGAGGCCAGGTGGGAGTTAGATGGATGGGTGGGATCCTTGGGTTCTCCTGGGAAGATCAATCAGAACCAACAGAATTTGTGCCAAGTGAAATGGAGATAGGCGTCTACTTCAGTCAGACATTAATAAGCACACTTAAGAGGACACAAGAGAAGCACGAAAGATATGTGCCGATGTGCAAAAATGCAGAATGGATAACTCACAGCCCCATCTGTGACAAATACTTGAGAGAGACTGACAAAACAACAAATGAATCCACTGGGGACCTCAGGGCGCAGGAAGATGAAGTGACTTTCAAATCGGGCTGCTCTAACAGCCCAGGTGCCATCTTGCCCCTGTTACAGGTCTCTCCTGAGCTGGCGGCCCCGTCCCACACTCTCCTCGTGTGGGGCCAGGACCCACTCCGTGTCGAGGTCCCCCTGTGTGCTGTCATTGCTTCCGTTTTACGTGGGTCATTTTGTTTTCATTGTTGTTTGCTCTTTTCTTGTTCTCTGACTTGGGTCGGATCAAGGCCCTATTCACTGTTTGTCACCACTTAGCTCAGGAGCTCATCACACTTTTCTATTTAGGAAAAGCAATTAAATATAGAGACCCTCCCAGTCCTTCCCTCTTAAAGTAACATCCAATTCTCCGCTATTATTTGAGTATGGCATGCCAAATGAGGATGATAGAACAGAAATACAGAAGGTGTGAGTCCCCAGTGATGGGGGAGCTTCCATATTAACCCAAGAATGCCTGTTTCAGACATTATTTTATAAGAGAGAGAGAAATGGCTTCCCATGTCTGCCTCTGATAGGTGGGATTTTCTGGTCTGTGCAGCAATGATCAATTATATTGTTCAAACACTTCAAACACTTCTTGTCTCTCCCAGTGGGAGGATTCCGTGTCCCCACTTTATGGAGGACAGGTTTGGCCCTGTGATGGGCTTTGGCCAATGAAAGCATGGCAGAGGTGACCTGTGCCAGTGCTAAGCAGAAGTTTTGAGAGCCAGTGTGTCACTCCACTGCCTTCTTTTCTCTGCATGAGCCTGGCAATGCCCCAGGTAGAAGACGCTCCGACAGACCAGATCCCAAAGTGAAGGGCAAGTGGAACAGAGCTGTAGCCGACCCACAATGGACCAGTCATGTGAGCAAAGCCCAAATCTGGCAAGCCCCTGAGATTTTGGAGTCTTTGTCAACACACATAACCTAGTCTGCACAGATTGATTCAACAGTCAAACATAATCCCAGCATCTGGCATTTGTGCCTAAAATTGATGTTACTTAACGCATCATGCCATCTAATATTTAATCGCCACCCTGGACTTATAATTCCCCTGTTTTCTGAGGAAGTGGTGCAGACACAGAGAGACGAGGTCACCTTCCCAGAACTGCGCAGGCAGTAAGAGAAGCGGAGCCAGATTTCAAACTCAGGACTAAGTCCCCTGTCATTTCACTGCTGGGAGCTGCCTCCTGAGACAGCTGAGCAGCCACACTGACGTCACGACCAGAGTGTGTGAGGCATCGTGTCTGCTGCTTGGGGTTTCCTCATGCCATGCCATTTTTAGCTGGAGTGGCACATGGCACTAGGTTTCTGACTGTTACCCTTGTAGTCTGACTAATTTATCACAAAATAAATATGTTTTAGCCTGCAAATTTCCCACTTTAAAAAATATATATAAAGGAAGAAAAACTGAACTGTCAATGTCCAACTCCCACTGCCAAACTGGGCACAAAAATTAATGTTCAATTTAAGCGCTTCATACTCTCTGAATTAGAGGACTGGGTAATTTGTGTCCTAAATTCAGAGAAAGGTGACCCTCTGTCTCACCTTTAGGTGGTAGCTCCAGGCTTCTTGCTTGATACAGATCTCAGGGATGTATATGCTGTGAGCAGAACAGGGTCCGCATTATCCGGGAATCTGGGGCTCGCTGGCTCTTTCCGTTTCACACTGATTTTGGCAGGATGATCACCGCGTCCAGGAAACGCAAACAGTCCCCAACCACCTTCCAGGAGAGAGAAAAATGTTTTCAAGGGCTCCTTTCAGGAGGGGGAAAAACTGTCCAAAAACCTCACACCAGAAAGAACCTAACCACTCAGGGCCCTGTCGGAGATTTTTACACAGAACTTCAGGGAGAGGGAAAGAGAGGAGGTGGGAAACAAGTGCAGAAGAGAGAAGAAAGGAACTCCTTGAACTTGGTTCTGGACGTAAACGAGAAAGAAATTGTGCAGGTTATCAGCTGATGGCGGGGGCCGGTGAGAAGCAGGGGAAATCATCGAAAGTTCTGTAGCCTAGACTGGTCATTTTCTATCCTGACATTTTCCCTGCCTGAGCTTCTCTGGAAGTGGATTTCTGGATCTCCAGGCTGTAATCTGGGGAATACTCAGTGATGTAAAAGTGTGCGTTTGGACGAAATCACATTCAAGAGCTCTTCTCAAACGCTGCTTTGTTGCCTCCTGTTCCTCTTGGAAGTTCGCTTTCAAAGAGGGACTGTGTCATTTTCTCGTCAAAGCTCTTCTCAATCTTCATGTTGGTTCTGAGCCGTACAAGTTAGAGACCACCCTCCCTCTAGCCTAAGCAAAGGCCCAGATTAGGGAATAGGGAGAAAAACTTGGTGGGCTGGGAAGGGTTAAGTAAGAGTGTACCAAGAATGGTTGCTGAAACCCCAGAGGGGATGAATCCACTGGGGTGTTCGGGCTGCTGTCTGACCGGTGGAGGGGGGCGTGTTACCAGCTTCCCCATGGGACAGGTGGGCACCATTGACTGGGTGGGTTTGGACTTGGATCAAGATTGCTGAGAAGCCAGATGCTAAGAGGTATATGGAATCTTGGCACCACGATGGGTCACAGAACCCTAGAAGTGTGAGACTGTTTCCCTAATAGCATCTTACCCTGAACTCAGCATTAATCTCTTCACATTCAACAGCCTGTGACCCTAATCCATTAGCCATGAATAGATTTAACAGAGTGGTGTTCATTGGCACTAAGAAATGATCCAGGTTGGAGGCAGGGCTTTGTTTAGAGCTTGTGGGCTTTTTAAAGGCATAGGAAACCCTACTAGCAAGCCTTTTAGAAGGAGTCCTCACCACATGCTGTTCTGAAACAGTGGAGATGATGTACCCAACTCCCTGGGATCTAAGGCACTTTCTCTCAAAGTGAGGGTGGATTGGGAAGAGGCTGAAGTCACCTCTGCAATGGATGGGGTTTCAGTTAGCTACTGTTGTGTGCCAAAGTATCCCCCAACTCAATGACTTATGATAACCATTCGTTATTTCTTGTAAGTCTATGGAAAAACCGGTTCTTTGGGTCTTCACTAGATTAGGCTGATTGTAGCTTGGCTTGCTCACGCCTCCCTTGTCCACTGATGGGTTGGCCAGAGATTTGCTGATCTAGGATGGCTTTTCTCACATCTTAGGTGATTGGATGGCATTTGGCTGTGGCAATGGGGGTGACTGAGTCATGAGTCTCTCATTATCCAGCAGGCTACGCAGGGTTGTTCTCTTGGAGGTGGCAGAGTTCCCACAGGACAAGAAGTGTGAAAGGCCTTGAAACCTAGACTCAGAACTGGCTTGGTGTCACTTGTACTATGTCCCATCAGCCAGAGCAAGTCAGGAGGTCAGCCGGGATTCAAGGACTGGGAAAATTAACTGCCCCTCTTAATGGGAGTGGCTGAAAAGTCACATTCTCAATGGTACAGGTACAGGCAGATACAGAGAATTAAGGCCATATTTATAATTAGTCTACACCAGCAATTTTCAACCGGTGTGTTGCAGGAATTTTAAAATATGACCTCTGACCTCTTTTTGCCTTAGATAGTCAAATAAAAAAAAATGACAACAGCCAACACAACAATAGCCATCCAGTGCAAATGGATCAAAATTACACGTGTGTTTTTTTTTTTTTTTTTGAAAGATCGGCAAAAAGTATGTATTGTGATGTGCTGCAGAATTTTAGTAACTAGTTTCTGTGTGCCCTGAGATGAGAAGGTTGAAAATTGCTGGTCTACACCAATGGATTGGCTGTATTTGTGAGGTAGCTGACCCAGGCCATGGGCATGGTATGTGCCCTGGAACCCAAGCCATCTCTGTGCGAAGTGAGTAGACCCATGAAGGGATCAGACCACAGCCCTGACCCCAATGGGGCTGAGTCCCTAAGCAAGCAATTGTAAGGCTAAAGGGCTTCCCACACTCAAAATACCATGTAGGATTTCTTTTCTTGGTCACTTTGTGAGTGCTTCCTGCATGTTACAGAAACAGACACCAGAAAATCAGCCCCCTGCCCCCAACCCCACAGATGTTTCTGTTTGAAACGAGGTTTGAACTAACTAAGCCTTCTTTTTTGGAAACACCTGATCGCAGTGTGTCTGCTCTGTAGTTTCACTGGCTCCTGCTGACTCCCTACAACACTGTGCACATGGAAGAGGTGGGCGGAGTAACCAAAGCTTTGTGGCTTACTGCCTATGAAGCTTCCAAAATCTAGGACACAAATGTGACCTACTAAGAACAGTAGTGAACCTTGGTTCCTATTCCACAGTTATTGAGATCAGTCCTTTCAGGCATTCAATTTGGATGTATGAGCTGGTCTTGAATAACAACCTTGACGATCTCTAGGGCCACCTGCACAGGCTGGTGATGCCTCCATTCCTGAGAGAAAGCGAGCAGCGATGGTGGGGTGGCCAGGTTCCCTGATGGCCCCACCCGACCTATGGGGATCTTATTGGAAAGATGAAAAATTGCGTCTCACAAAAATGTCCATGTGGCAGGTATGGCTGGTTGCCTGTTCAAAGGCTGTTCCTCACTGCGTACCCCACTCACTGCTTTCTTCCATGCCAGTGGAACCCTAATGTAGTTTCAGTACAGGTAGCCAGCCACGAGGGTTAGCAAGAGAGGATCCTCTCCAGCCCCAGAGGATGAATAATGATTGGTCCAAGCTAACGACTCAATCCCATTGTCCTGTGCTGATTGGTTTAAGCATGGACATGTGACCCAGTTTCTGGCCAATAGTACTTAGGAAGAAGTCTGATAAGGACCTCTGGGACACATTTTCCCTGGATAAAAAGAAAGATTCAGCAAGAGAAACCTCCTCTCCTTCCTTCCTGCTGTTAGACCTCGTCGTTAGAAGAGAAAGCTGATGTTTGGAGGCAGAGCAGTTAGCCTCTTACCACCAGGGAAGGCGGAGAGAAGCTCTTGAAGCAGACGCAAGCTTTTTTATTTTTCATTTTTTAATAAGGATGCATTTTGTTGAGTAAATGAATGAATGATATTTATTTATTTTTATCATTGTTTTAATTGTATTTGTTTCACTACTATTTAGTCCCCTTATCCCCCCCTCCCTGGATGCAAGCTCTGACCTCAGTGAGCTGTAGAGCTGATCTAGAACAGTGGAGAAGTGGAGGGTCGTGTCCAACCTGGGGTCCGCCAGCCGCAGGCAGCCCAGGATGGTTATGAATGTGGCCCAAAACAAAATAGTAAATGTACTTAAAACCTTTTTTTGGCTCACGTTTTCATTAGTGTTTGTATATTTAATGTACGGCCCAAGACAATTCTTCTTCTTCCAGTGTGGCCCAGAGACGCAGAAAGGTTGTACACCCCTGGGGGAGAGAATTCAGCCAGGTACACCCACGCAGCAGTAGCGGTGGTTTGTTGCTGGGGTTGTTCTGACTGGTCGGGCTGTGGTTCTGACTTGTCGGTGCCTGTACCATGTGGATTGTGAGGTTTTTGGACTACCACCCTTGCCCCTTGCTTGGAACCAAAGCCTCTGGATTTCTTGATGTGGAGTGAAAATAAACTTCTACCTTTAAAGCTACCTTAGTCGGACAGTTACTGGCAGCCCAGAGCATCCTAACTGATGCAGCTGGGGTCATGTCTACACTGTGCATGTGGAAGTGTCACCTGCAGGCTTTTGGGGCTGTCGGCATCTGTCCTATTCCTTCTCCCTTCCCACAGTTGTTAGGTAACAAGAATGTCTTTCTCCATTTATTAGCTCCCTGAGATATTTTTAAAAAATAGTGGTAGTGGTAGGTAAAGGCATACTATCTAATATCTGTGCCGGGGAAAGGAAGCTATTGCACCTCTATCAGTGTGCTGTATCTGCTCTTCATGGAAGGGTTGAGATAGAAATTTATCCTCTTTGGCAGAAATAGGAGATTTAGCTAACTACTACCTAATCTGTCTATTTGCTCTCTTGCTATACCATTTGATTAGCCACATTGATAATGTCCCTTTTAGGGATGTAACTTGGCTATCTATCAGCCAAGCAGACAATCTCATTGATACACACCTTCAGTAACAAGTGGTGGCTTCAGGGAGAGGGTCTGCAGACATACTTGCTGCATTCTATTGTCATTATTTATTTTTCTATGTCCACGGTCAGCATAAGAATGTCCCAACCTTTAGGGGATTTTTATAAAAATTTAATTGAGCCAAACAGAGGATACTCCTGGAAGCAAAACCTCAACAAACAGAAAAGTGCTTCTGGGAATGGCAGTTTGCAATGTATTTGGAATTAAGGAGGGGCCAAGGAAGATTACCAACGTGGAGGCAGGAAAAAGCAAGGGGGGAGGGATGGAATTACAGGATAGGTAGCATGATTTGGTGCGCTCCTGGTGCACACAATGGTTACTTTGGAAAAGGTGTGTTGACCTAGATGTACAGAAACAAGGGGCAGGGCTCGCCTAAGGCAAAGATGACCATTTGCTAAAGAGGTTCCAGACCTGGAGTGTGAATACCCACCGTGACCTGTCCAATTAGGAATTCATGATCAGATCACCCTGTGAGGTCACTTTCCAGAGAGCCCCTTTATCATCTACACCAGGGGTGTCAAACTCATTTTCACCGGGGGCCATATCAGCCTCGCGGTTGCTTTCAAAGGGCCGAATGTAATTTCGACTCCTTAACAGTTAAGGAGCAGTTACATGTATGCGGTCCTAAAGTTACTTCGGCCCTTTGAAGGCAACCGTGAGGCCGATGTGGCCCCCGGTGAGCATGAGTTTGACCCCTGGCCTACAGCAGCTGAAAGGACGTGTGAGCAACGTAAAGGTGAGGACTACACCTCTACCCTCTGTATCACTGATTGGCACAGGATCCGGCCCATACTGATGATTTGTTGAAAGAAAGAATGAATTGTATACACAAATTTAAAAATGCACGCCCTGCTTAGAGCAGATGATTTTGGTGGCCACAGAATAGCTTATGTTCTCTTTGACTGCCAGAAGAAATTCTAACCCTGGATACTGGAATATCTCACCCCATTTTTAAAACCAACACATTCAGAAGTGCATTTTAAGAGGAATCAGCCCACCTTTCCATGGCTTTTTGTGGCAAAGTCTGTGCCTCGAAAACCTTTTTTTTTCTTTTTTTTTTCCTCGATGGGTAAAGTGATGCTTCTTTCTAAAGCAACTCTCCTTGAAATGTCAAGACAAGAAACGGAAATATTATTCTCAGGGTTAACAAGATTTTTCATCAGTTCACTAAGTAGTGTGTTTGAGCTAACTTAAAGGAACCAGATAAAATATATTTCTTAGCCATCTCCCAGCGGGTCCGCTGGTCTGAAGCCTCCCCGAGATCCAGCAGAGACAGCATGTAAGCCGTTCTGTAGGATGGCATCTGAAAGCTCATCAAATAGCCAGGTAGGAAAAACACAATCACCTCCAAAACCTTCCAATGGCATTGATCTGCGGCATTAAGCCCTCGCCACAGGAAGATAAACGATGGATTTGAGACTCACAGGAGGATTCGTTTAAAGTGCTTTGTGTGTTTTTTTTTTTTAATTTATGTATGAAGTTGCCCAGGAGTCATAAATAGACCTTATTTACTATATTTCGAAGAAATAGAATTATCAGGACTGTCTACGTATTTCAAAGCCGGGGAAAACAAAAACAGCTTTGAAGCCTCTTCTGGTTTTTTGTGGTTTTTTGGGGGGGCCCTAATCTTCTAAGAGATGGTCTTGATAATGTTTATTCTTTCTTCTTTCTAAAACAGTTGAAAGTACTGTTTTTCTCAGTTAAAATAGCACTCAGATTTTAATTAGACCAGGCAAAGTACCCACTGAACACCACAGATTATGAAAATGACTGCAAAAGGGCAAGCAGGGATTTCCGAAGAGCATTACCACCCCCCTCCCCAAGTGTTCCCCCCTCCCCAGTCCTGCGTGGGTCCCACCAATGATGTGCCCTGGTCTTCGTGGGGTGGGTTTCTCCTTTGGATTTATACCTACCATCTGCATAAGTTTTTCTGCTGCATTTCCCCAATAACCAGAAAGAAGCTGTTTCCTTCTGTCAGGAGATGCTGTGTGGAGTTTTTGTTTCAAATGGTGGGCATGGCGAGGGGTCCCCTAGCTCACACGAAGTGTAGCCAGCAAAGAATGAAAGGTAGGGCTTTATTTTAAGTTTCCCATAACTCAGAAACATCAGTTTCCCGTGAAATCCCATCTCGTGACTCTCCCCCGCAGCCTAGAGCAAAGATTGGCAAACTTTTTCTGGAAAGGGCCAGATAGTAAACACTTTAGATTTTGTGAGACACTTGGTCTCTGTAGTACCTGCCCAACCGCACACTAAATCAGCCACGAACAGCATGGAGCCAAATAGGCATGACTGTGTTTAACAAAACTTTATTGATAAAAACAGGCAGTGAGCCTTGAACCTCAGGCTTGGAGCATCCCGCAGTGTTTCACCTGAGGCCCCGATCATAGGTTTTTGAGGATGGTCCTTGGCCTGCTGTCATGAGGAGGAGAGCCCAGCAGTGACTCAGACCTCCACAGGTAAGTCCATTGCACCTCCCGACCTGTGCTCAGGCCATACCTTTGCATGATGATGGAGAGCTGGTGAACATTATAGCAGGTAGGCCCTCAACTCAATGAGCTTACCAGCTGCCCTTGTTGAGGCCCTAAGAATGTCCCAGCTCAGTCATGGTGATCATCTTCTCCCTGGTCCCCAAATCCTGTCCTTTGGCCTCTTCTCCACACTCTCAACTAGAGGTAGCTTTCTGAAACAGAAGTGAGCCCCCATGTCAGATCGGCCATTTTGATGTGTAACTTACAAAAGCTAAAAGGATAAGCATGAGGTGGGGAGGCAAGTGAGCAAGCAAGAGCCGGGAGGTGGAGTTGGGGAGGCGAAGGTGAAATGCAATCCAAAGGTGTGTGACTTCTACGGGGTGGGGGTGGGTGGTTGGGGGGGATGTGGTTTTCAAGGTCCTTCCTGAGCTGATCACAGGCTGAATTACCCATTAGCCATAGAAGGTATGGTGCTTGAGGCCCATGATACATGGTGCTTTTAAGGGCCTAAGAACATGTTTTAATTTCTTTTAAAGTAGAAGAAAAATGGGTATAATAATAAAAATGAATATATGACAATGAATCCATCTTGAATTTTATTCATCTTTATACTCATCCAATCATAAATATAATTTTCAGCCCTGGCTGGTGTGGCTCAGTGGATTTTGCACCGGCCTGTGAACCAAAGGGTCACTGGTTCGATTCCCAGTCAGGGCACATGCCTGGGTTGTGGGCCAGGTCCCCAGTAGGGGGCACGCAAGAGCCCCACATTGATATTTCTCTCCTCTTTCTCCTTCCCTTTCTCTCTGTCTAAAAATAAATAAATAAATTCTTTAAAAAGATAAATAAATATAATTTTCAAAAAATTTTCTTCAGTGAAGGCAAATGTACCTAAGGCCCTTTCTAAGGCTTGCCATTTAAAATCTAGACTGCCCAGTTAAATTTGAATTTCAGATGAGCAATGAATAATTTTTTAGTAGAAGTACACCCCCAAATACTGCACAGGGCATACCTACTCTAAAAACTTCTTTGTTGTTTATCTAAAATTCAAATTAACTGGGTATCTTGTTTATTTGAAATTGAATTTTTCTCTTCCTTTTTTTTTTTTTTTGCTAAAACTGGCAATGCTTCCGGAAAGCCGTCATGTGGCCCTGGCTGGCACCGAGCATTATGTGGCCTTCCCTCCCATGCTCCTTCAACTAAATGTCTTAGGTCAGGCTCCCAGGAAGCAGATCTTAAGATGAGGATTCAAGTGCAAGAAATTTATTTAAAGAAGCGCTCCTGGGGAAGACTAGTAGGAGAAGGTGAGAACAAGGCAGGGCAGGACAGGAGAGGGGCTGAGCAAGCGGAAAGTGCAGACTGCTCCAAGACCCTGCAGCAGGTGCACCAGCCTGGCCCCACAGAGCACCTCAGAAATGCCCCACAGGGTATCAGGGCAGAGCACTGATGGTGTCACCTCTACTAGGCCAGAAACAGAGGTCAGCCCAAGTGCGAGGCTTGGAAATGGAAATCGCCCTGACCCCGTTAGCTCTGCTTGCATTGGGTTTTACTCTGTAACCTGCACGTAAGCAGCGCAGAGGAGAATGATCACATCGAGCATAAGTGATGGCATGAGTGGCTGTGCTCCCTCGTGCCCACCTGTACCTCACAGAGGTGGCCCGGGCCTCGCAGAGGCCTCAGGTCAGAACTCCAGGGTCTGCCTCCTTACCAGGAGGCTCTGAATTAGTTCCGCCTTTCTGTACCTTAACTCTTGCTGCACCACCCAGTGTGTTCGGCGTTGAGTTCTCCGGCCTGACCGCAACCAGGCGTTGTCGTCAGCACACCCCTCATCGCACGCCCCAAGCTCCCCTCTGCTCTCTGAACATGTGGCTCGATTTCTCACCTCTGTTGTTTTTCTTCTGCCATTTGTTCTGCCTTCAAACCCCTCCCCATCCTTTTCCATCTGGCAAATTCCTATCATCCCTCATGGCCCAGGAAAACACCCTCTCCCCTTGACACTTCCTCCTGGCTCTGTCTCCAAGGACATTCTTCCCACAGCCCTCAGACACACCTCAGCATGTCACTGATCACTTGCGCTGCGAGTATTCACATACACACCTGCCCTCTGTCTGGCTGTGGCCTCCTCTCTGGCAGGGATTTGGTTTTATTTCTCTGGTTATTCCCAGCACCTATTCCATAGTAGCCCCTCAAATGTTTGCTGAATGAATGAATGAATGAATGAATGAATGAACAAACACAGGGATTTAATCTGTAGCTTTGCACAGATGAGCACTGTATTGTAATCAACCGGCTTCTCATTCCTGTAGGTAAAGTGTGTGTGTGTTTACAGCGCCAGCAAAGCAGAGGCACCAAAACATAAATGGGAAAATGAAAAAGAGAGTCCTTTGTCAGATGCCGTTGAATTTCGTCCTGGTGAAGGTAGATGGGTATTAGGAGCTCCTTCGCCTGGGGATGTTGTCTCCAGCCTCCATTCCATGTGTCCAGGCTCCCAGATGGAGACCTTTCCAAATCCCCACTAGAATGTCCCATCCCGTGCTTGATTTCTCTTCTTTTTTCAGTCGTGTTTGTGCATCCATTCCTGCCCCCGCCGCCTCCCAGAGGAGCTTTGCTCTGTCTGCAGCAGAGATTCTCCTGCCTTCAGGATTTGATTCTGTCACTATGATGATGTGTGCACATGAAAAAGTTGAATCAAATCTGATGACTTGGTTTCTACCTCTATTTCCAGGGGTGGGAACCTGGCCCTCGTCTACCTCCATCATCTAGTTAGGGCCTTGGCTCTGCCAACTCCTCGCCAGCCTCCCCCTTCTTGGGTTTCCTGGGGTGTCCTGCCTTCCCAGCTCTAAAATACCTGGGCCTGGTGGGAAGAGCATCATGAAATCCCATGGCCAGACTGGACCATTTGAACTTGGACATGAGCTTCACTCTGATCTACATTCACCTGCCCCTTTGGACACCCAGATTGCTCCCTCTCCTTCCCCTCCACCCACTGGGTGGCCGCTTCCCACAGCCAGAGGTGGAAAGGTAGGGAGGAAGGACAGAGAGCCCACATGCTGGAGCAGACAGATCTGGGCGTGACCTTGACCCTCACATTGACCAGGAAAGTCATCTTGGGGAAGTTGCCTCATCTCAGTTTGCTCAACGGTCAATGGGAACACTATGTTCTCCTGGGAAAGACAGAACTACATGACATCACCTGACAAATGCACAACACAATTTAAATTCCTTTGCCTTTCGTCTAGGAGGCTCTACCTGCTTCTAGATTTCTCTATTCCCATTCCCTACTGACCCTCAAAGTCAGGCTTCAGAGTGCCTCGCAGGAGAGGTGCTCTCCTCAAGTCCTGCTCACAGCCAACCTCTCCTGAGGGCCCATCTCCCGCACACAGGGAAATGCAGAGGGACATTAACCGAAAGGACCAGCAGCCAACACAGGAGCCCGTGGAACAGGAGCTGAATAGGGCACAGACCACACAGCACATTTTGATTGAACTAAAAAGACCTACATTATTAGGAAGAATCATATTGGAATATTCCTCCTGACATGAGTGCGCAAAAGGGGACAAAGTGATAAAGGGACACTGATGTGAAGGAAACCTGGAATTTCATTTGTGTGATCAGCCCTCAATGACCCAGGCTGGGTGGGAGGTCACACGGGTATGGAACACCCAGCGCACACATGGGCTCCTCTCTTGCCTTTGCCTTCACAGAGGGACTGGTAAGACTCACTTTCTGATCAGCACAGTAAGTATGTGGCAGGACCCTTCAGAAAGACAGGGCTCGGTGAAGGTGAAATGTCCATTCTGTTGTTACAATTTCCCGCCCCTTCCTCTGCTTTAGTTTCTAACTCTTCTCCCTCCTCCTTCCACCACAGCCACATACGTATTGGGGTGGCCACAAAGTTCATTTGTTTTTTCCGTAAGATGGCTCTGGTTGTGTTTAGTTGTCTTTAACTTCATTTGAAACAATTATGTCAGATTGTATTGTGACCGTTGTCATATCAACATGCATTTTTTTAAAACTTATCAAAATTGGTGCATTTTTGTGTAGCCATTTTAAGATTGAAAATGGAAGGAAAGAGGAAACATTTTCAGCATATTATGCTCTATTATTTCAAGAGGGGTAAAAACACAAGTGAAATGCAAAATAAGATTTGTGCAGTGTGTGGAGAAGGTGCTGGGACCGATCAAGCGTGTCAAAAGTGGTCTGTGAAGTTTCGTGCTGGAGATTTCTTGCTGGACAACGCTCCACAGTTGGGCAGGCCAGTTGAAGTTGATAACGATCAAATCGAGACATTAATTGAGAATAACCGATGTTGTACCACGCGGGAGAGAGCTGACATGCTCCAAACATCCAAATCAATGAAGTTGTTGGTGAAAGTGAAAAATGTGTCTTTTATGGAAAAAAAAACATACAAAGTGTTTTTCGTTGGTTTTTTTTTTTTGCCAACCCAGTGACTCAGAGTGCTTGAGTGACAGCACACCCCGGTCTCCAGTGTAAGTCTGGTGATTCCCTCCTGTGCAATATGCATATCCATATGCCCATTCCCCAAGTTGACCCTTCAGGACAAATGATTTAGTTACTTTTTTGTGCAGGACAGGTGACACTAAAATGAGGTGCTTAGTCCCCATCCTCCAGTAGGGGATGGGGATGTAGATCAGTAAGTGATCCCAGTATGTACATATTCAATTTGATAATGACCTTTTCCCAAAGTGCTTTGATCAGTTTACCCTCCCACCTGCAGTGGGTGGGTGGTAAGTGATCAGGCTTAACTTTGCCAATCATGTTTACATGTAACAAGATATCCATGTGATTTTAATCTGAGGTTGAGCTTCTCTTCATGTGTATCGGTCATTAGGGTTTTCTCTTCAGTAAAGTCTGTAAACTTGATGTCTTTTGCTCAAAATTTGGGAGATTGTTCTCTCATAAATTCATAATACTTACATACCCTGGATATTTGTTCTTCAACAGTTACAAATGTTAAAAACATGTACCCCCAGTTTTGACTTGTCTTTTTACCCTCTTAGGGGTGTCTTGGTTTACAGAAGTTCTTATAATAAAAACTAATTTATTATCTTTTCCTTTATGTTTTGTCTTTTGGTGTGGGTCCTACTTAAGAAATCTTTCTCACTCCCAAGACAATTATATATTATCCTGCTATTCTCTAACTTTATGATTTTGCCTTTTACCTTTAGGTGTTAATTAATCTGGAATTGATTTTTGTATATGGTGTGAGGTAGGGGATGAAGTTTATGAATTATAGGTAGCGAATCATCCCAGCATCATTTATTAAAAACTTCAGTGTTTTCTCGCTGTTCTAAAGTGACATCTCTGTCACACATCCGGTGGTTACAATTGTGTGGGTGTTTTTGGAAAGGGAATTCTTTGGGTTTTTTTCTAGCTTTTTTTTTTTTTTTTTACTCTGTCATACCATGATCTCTTGATTAAAATACTGCTAGCTTTCTAGTAAGTCTTGATATCTGATATCTGTTAGGGCAAGTCATTCAAACTTATTTTTTCTTTCTAGAATGTCTTAGTTATTCTATACCATTTATACTTGCCTATACATTTATTCTGCTTTTCATTTTTAAATTAGGCTTTATTGAAATTTACATACACAGAAAAGTACGCACATCATGAAAGCAGAGCTCAGTAAATGATCACAAATTGAACAAATAAATCTATGTAACCACTAATCTGGTCGAGAAATGGTGGATTGAAACATGCAACCGCTGTTATGGCAGGTAAAGAAAAGTTTGACATATGCCGTAAAGGGTTAACTGTGTAGGATTGATCTTGCACCATAAAGAAGCAGAAAGCCAGATGACATATATGAAAAGTCTGTTTTCAGACATTGAGCAACAGGCAGCAGAGAATGCGACACAAAAGAGAGAGCTAACCAATGAGGTAAAGCCTTCTGATCGCCCCAGCTTACCGACCATGGATGGTTCCCAGCTGAAGCTCAAAGGTAGGAAACCCAAAGAGAGCTCAGCAATTTCACTGAATTGAGGGGACAGATATCAGAGTTCAGGGAAGCAAGGCATGAGGAGGAGGCTGCAGAGTAGGGGGCACAGGAGAGAGGGAGAGGAAAATGGGGAAAGAGGGCAGGGGTGAGGAGGGAGAGAGGGAGGGAGAGAGGGAGAGAGAGATCCAGGGATTTACAGAGGGGTCTTCACAGATCTTTGGGTGAAAACTATTTATTATGTGGATGTGGGGGAATTCCACAAGGCTGGAGAAATAATTCTGGAAAGCAATGGGCCAAACAATTCTGGGAGCTCATACAGGCCTGGAAATAGTTCATGTTCCCACCAGCCAAAGTGATAATGCCTGTAATACATTGCGAAAGTTAATTTTATACGTCAAATTAGATGGTATTTTTGGATGAGGTTAACATTTAAATGGTTGAACTCTGGGTAAAGCCGATTGCCCTCGGTAATGTCAATGCACCTCATTCAGTCAGCTGCAGGCCTGACTAGAATGAAGACTGGCCTCCCCAAGCAAGAGACAGTTCTCCAGCAGACTGCCTTTGAGCTTCATCTGCATTATCAGCTCTCCTGGGTCTTCAGGCTGCGGACCTTTGGACCATATCTGCACCATTGTCTCTCCCGAGCCTCCAGCCTGCCAACCCACACTGCAGATTTTGGACTCCTCTTCTGAAACTATGCTTGCCCAAAGTCAATGGAGCAATATCTCCAAATTACTGAGAGAAAAAAGTACCTGCCAACCTAAAATTCCATTGCCAGCAGAGTCATCTTTCTGAGGAATAAGGACTTAAATAAATGAAGAAGAATTAAATAGATGACTTAATATTTATTAATAAATAAAATGTAAATGAAGAATAAACAGACTTTGATCAGAGATGCTAAAGCTGAGAGAGATTGTCACAAGAAAACCTGTGCTACAAGAGCTATTAAAATTTCTTCAGGCAGACAGAAAATGATGCCAGGTGAAAATTAGGATCTATACGAAAAAATAAAGAGTGACAGAAATGGTAAATATGTAGAAAAATATAACAGACTTCTTCCCTTCATTTTTTAGTCTCTTGAAAAGATAATTGCTTAAAGCACAAAATAATGATGATGGTAATATATTATGGGGTCTGCAGTACATGTAAGAGTAAATGATATGTCCAAAATAGCACAGGATGGGAAGAGGAATATGGGGTATGTTGTCATAATGTTCTTCCACTGTGTGGAAAGTGAATTAATTTCATTTGAAGACAGACTGTGATAACTTAAAGATGTATATTAAAAATCCCAGATCAATCACTAAAAAAACAATAAATACAGAGGTATGTCTAAGATGACAATAGTGGAAATTAAAATGGAATAATTAAAAATTACTCAAGCAATTCGAAAGAAAGCAGGAGAATCAAAAGAACGAAGAAAAAATGGTACCAATAGAAGACAAATAACAAGACAGTAGATTTGAGCACCACCATATTGATACTT